>PVIJ01003842.1:0-92091 GCA_004024925.1 Scalopus aquaticus | reverse complement strand
ACATCTCCCCATCAAACATCTGCCAAGGCATTTGAAGTTTCCCTGCTCCACATCCTTACTCGGGGAATAGTAGGCATGTGTGGAAGTCCTATCTGCTCTAAGTGAACTGAGAGATCTATTTTTTCTTTGTTCCTCTTACCTCTAGATAGCTGTTTCTGCTAGTTTTGTGGCTAAAACTGTAGTTATCTCCTGCAAGCAGGAGAATGTATACACACAAGGGTTGCTATTGCCTAGCCTTGGATATATTCAAATATGAAGAATGCAAATAAGCATACAAATGCCTGCCTTTTAAAAAAACACCAAAATTCCTCTCCTGAACGATTTCAAGTAAGTTAACTGGTAAATGTCACTATCCCACATTGTAATTCAATACAGACATTAGGGCCTGTTCAGCTTTTCAGAAAGACTGACTCTGTATTTCTGTGAAATGGAAGCCGCTTTCACTCACTAAACTTACGCTTTCTCCTTCCTCTTCCCACTAACCTCCCCCCACCAAAAAAAAGCATTTCAGTCAGAGATCTTTAAGGAACACTTAACTCACAAATTTTCATCTTATCCATTCAGTATCACTCAACTCCCATCACATTTCAGGAAGTAGAGGTTCCTGTTTGCCAACTGGTCCATAAACATGCCCTGAACAATTGCTGCTACTAAGAGGGGAGGAGATGAAGCTTAAAGGACTGGGAGATTTAAGAGTACACATGGAAGTGGCTCTGGGACACAAAAGAGAAAAGGACAGGAATATTACATAGATAATTAACAGCTAAAAGTAAAAAAGATAACAAGAAAAACATGGTCTATCTTTTGTTTCTGCATTTGAACCCATAGCTTTTCCTCAGAATTGCATAGGCTAACTGTTGCAAACAATCCAAGAGTTTTCATTGGTCATTGCTCTGTTCTCGCTACTATTTGCCAAGTGCATAATTATTGTAAACTGAACAAGAACGGATGTGCTGACAGCACCATAACAAATCATCAGCCACTCTGTTTTTGCCACAAAGCCACAGTCCTGGATGTTTACTCCTCTGCACTGCAGACTGCCTTTTCCCACCTTCGGAACGCTGCCAGGCCACTTCTCTCCCTCCGCCACTCCCTCCCTGTGCGGTGGTGCACACCTTTGTTCGGTCTCTTTGTTTAGTCCTGTTTAGATTACTGCAATGCTCCTCTTTTTTTGTTGGTCTCCTTACCAACACAATCAAATGGCTGCAGCTGGGACAGAAGCGATTGCTAAGCCTACTCCCTGGCACCAGACAAGCAGGCCTGTATAAACCCCAAATCTGATCAGACTGCAATGCTTTCATAACAACTTCAAGGTTTTCTTCTTGCCACAATTACCATTCTCCTTTCATTGGATTCTCTGAGGTTGCTCAATTTTGATAGCTCTTAAAACATTCCCCTCAGAGCCACCAATCAGCTTTAGATAATAAATTTCTTTCTTTTCTCATTAAAAGCACAGGAAGATGGGGGTGGGAGGAGTCGATATTGTTTTTAGTCACTGAGCGAGAGTGTGCCAGCCAAGTTTATCAGATTTCTGCAGCTTGCTTATCATCTTGCCTTCAGAAATACTCCCTCAACACAAATATTTAAGCACACACAAATGTCTTGTATCTGAATTTTGAGAAGCTTCAATTCATCTCAAACTCATGATTCAGTAGTTTTCACACATTTCTGCTTCCCACATCTACGTTACTTTGCTAACCATACTTTGCTAACCAGAATGAAATGATGCCAGGATTAAGGAAGCTCAGAGATGAAGTGCACACACTTAGAAGGCAGAAGGCTAGCACGCTGATGTGTCTGAAAGAAGCAAGAAGTGGCTCCTATTGTTAGTTTGTTATTATGTAGGTGGGGGAGGCAGAAGTGGATGGACTGTACTTCTATGGACTGCCTTAAAGGAAGAAGTCTAAGAAAAAGAGACTTCAGCAACAGTCTTAACTGTTAACATTTAGCATGAACAATATTTCATGCACAACATGCAAAACAGAGGAAGCCAGTCTGCAGTATATATCCTTAGAAATACACGAAGAAAAACATTTCTTTCTCTGCATACATTGGTATCTTCAGGGTTTTCTTCAGGGTCTGACCTCCATTACCCAATGTTTTAGGGGCTACTAACGTTGCACTGGCACCACCTGCTGCTAAGCAGAGAGCCAAGGAAAGAGCACAATTCCCTATAAATTAGGCGAATTCTGCAAAGTCAAACCCATGCCCACACCAGTTTAAAATGCGAGCTCAAAACACATTAAAATGAACAGACCTATTCTACATTCTTGTAATCTTTCCTAAAAGCCTATGGTATAACCTTGTAGTATTTTAATTCACGTACAAATTTTTACTGAGCACAGTGTAAGATACTGCTCAGAGACAAAAATGAATGTAGTAACTGGTAGTAAAATTAGGGAAAAAGAGTAAATAATATTCCTTTTTCTCAAGGAATATCCCTTTTTCTCAAGGGGCTGTACATCTTTCACCTGGTGAAATATGGAGATGCAGTCAAGGCCTGAAATCCAGGAGCTTTTAGTAAGTTTTTCAATGATGTGATGGAACCAAGCCTTCCCAGGGAAACAGAAAATATAAAAGTATAGAGGGAAGAGAGATAAATACAGGTTCCAGGGGCCACCCCCCAGCCCCTGCCCCAACTGCCCTGCCCCAGTCAGTCTACAGAGCACAATGGGGTCAGTGAGGAGCTGGTTGGTTCTCACAGTAAACAGCCAGTGAGGCTGGTGCTTTTTATCGATGCGAAAAGAACTCAGACACTTCCTGCTATTTAAACAAGGTCCATTTTTCTTTCAAAGAACAGGAAAAGCCACAAGAGATTCCCACAGCGCCAGCAATATGCTTTCTACTCCTGTACTGGGAACCTAGGAGCTAGAATGAAGAAGGAAGAAAGAAGAAATAGGTGCTGTCTTGCTTCTTCCAATACCTGTGCTCATCTCCAGCCTGGGATTATTCTGTGGTTTCCATACCTGATGGAGTCCATCCTTCTATTACCACTAGTATTCAGGCCTACTTTATACTTGGGCTTTCCCCTGGGTTTTTAGCAACATACTTTTACCAACTATTTTCATGTGTTCTAAGTCAGCTATGAGGTCATACACAATACTGCTCTCATAGAATGAAAATGGCATCTTCTAGTTCAAAGCACTCCCAAAGTTACTAGCAGGCTGCCAAAGTCCCTTGACAGATGACAAAGTTAACTAGCTTTAAATGGGAAAGGGTCTTAAACCCCAGAATCCAACTATTTTTCAAAAATAGCAGATTCTCTCTTTTGAATGCTTAGCTCTAATTATTTCCATTATAAGACAATAAGTTGAATGCAATCAAGGTGTCAAGATAATTTGGACAAAAAAACTAACACAGAAGCTCCATGCTACTACTCCAGCTTGCCAGCAGGTGTAAGCAAAAAATATAAGCCTATGAACTCTCTGTGTTCAATTTCCTTAAAAGTAGTCACACTAAAGCAAAGATGAAAACCTAGTTTCCTTTCAACCCTCGACCTTGACCCTAGGAGGTCTGGGAATCCGCTAGCATTTTGGCACAAAGCACAATGTTTTTCTTCTGGTTATCATTCAGATCTCTAGTGCTTCGTGCAGGACACTGTTTATGCTACTGAAATGAGGCTTTCTGTGAGTGACGACATTCTCATTCATTCCACTGGCAATGGCACAAGACAACTGTACTCACTCAACCTGGAACCTTTCCTACAAGTTTATTTTACCCCTTTTCTCCCCCTACCCCCTCCCTTCTTTAAGAGTGGCTTTCCTTTCTCAGCTGTAAACTTGCACTTAAGCATATATCCAGGTCATTTATCTCTCAAGTCACAAATATTTAAGTATTTCTTGCTTAGGCAAATGCAAACAGAAACCCCAAGAACTTTGAATTTCAATTCTCTGAAACCACAACACTAGCATCTCCCCTTTCTAAAGCTGGGAAGTAGTTGAGAGAATGGAGGACTCACCTGGAATCCTGATGAAAGACCAGCCATTCTCAGGCCTGATGCTCCACAATCCTCCAGCTGGCTCTGGGAAGAACTGGGATTGTCGGTTTAGCCAATCTGCTGCCAGTTCAGGCGCACCATTCAACAAACACTGCTTGGCTGCCAGACTCCCTCCTTCCTTCAGTACTCGTCTCTCATATTCTGCACTTCGGTCATTGCAGTAAGAATCCAATGGCACTGCGGTGACCTGAGGATTCACATAAAAAAAGTTTGTTCACATTTTCCACATCCACTAAGCCTTTTGGGAATCTCAACTTTGAAACACATTAATGTGGTAATTCTTACGTCAGAGGTCTTAACTTCCCTGTTCTGACAAACTAAACTAGTAACTGCATTAGTGAGCTTTCCCATGTAAAAGGCCAGCTTTATACACCTTGAACCTGCAACAAACTAGAGATCCAAAGAGCACTGAAATTAGCAGATGAATCAGGATTATCAGGTCAGGAATAATTCTATCAGAAAGGTATGTGTATCTGACCACTTTACAACCTCTCTTCATTGCTGGATACTGTTTTTGGCAAAGTCCTATTAATTATATATTGAGGATGGTGTGGCAGAAAAGGAGCTGGAGCTCGTCATCACTAAAGAACGAAAGTGTACTGGCCTGGTGTACCTGAAGCTATCCTTAATCCTTTTGTGGCAAAGTTCCCAAGGTTTTTAACACTTTTTTCTGACCAGGCTACTGACATACCTAATGGAAGATAAAAGAACTTTTCTTTCAGGCTAATGATGGGGAAGGGGGAAGGACTGCAACTGCTAGAGAACAGGGGACTTATTTCTTGGCTAGGGCAGAGGCTATGCACAAATTCTTATCTCGCCACAAGGTGCCATTAACACTCAAATGCTGCCCTCAATGGATGAGAGTGCTTCTGCCAATTTAGAAGCACACACTTTATCCTTCTTTAGCTCGGGTCTAGTCCCAGTCTAATAAGCAGCTGTGTATTCAGATGGCTATGAAATCATCTGATAAGGAGCCTGAGACTACCTTTTGTTAAAATTTGAAGGCTGATTATTTGCAAGTCCAGGTTGATAAAAATGCTAAAGTACCATTATAAATAGTAAATTGATCAGAAGAACCTTGGAGCTACACTACGAGATGGAGAGAAACTGGGAATAAGGAGAAAGGGCAGCAGAACATATAGCATTGACTGTACTTAGTGAGGTAATTCTACTGTTTCTCAGCAGAAGTTAGACATTTAGGAAAATACCTTTTCTTACCATTAACTTCTCTATTTTCATGCCCATCAATCTTAGGTTGTCAAGTTTTGGTATGCATAAGAACCTCCTTGGGACTTTATCAGTGCAGGTTTTGATCCAGAAGCTCTAAGAGGACCCAATCCATCTAGGCCTATTTAACAATTATGCTGGCTTCCCAGGCAAGCCTTGAGAAACACCGCCTCATGGAGTAACTTACTATGGGGTTGCAAGTGCTCTTCTGGGGTCCAGAGGATACACAAACCAGAGAAAGAGCATCTTTACCAATAACCAGAAAACTACTCTGGCTTGCAGCTGAAACTACTGAGTTTGTTAGGGAGTGGTGCCCTCTATGGCCCATACGCAAAACTACAGAGGATCACCGCAAACTAGGCTCCTGAAGTTCCAAAACCTAGAAATTAGTTTTTCCTGACAGTACTAAGAGCAGGTTTTGGTTATCTCACATGAAATACCCTTTCAAAATGAGTTCGTGCTTGTTTCCAAGTTAGGCATTCTTTCTAGTGAAAGTTGAGCATATGCAAATAAAGACTGAAATACAATGCCAGTGGAGCTCTCCTTGCTATGACTTGTCCTGGTAGTAGTCCAGCAAATTCTGAACCAGAGCAGACTTCTAAACTAGGGTATGAGTCCCAGAACCTCGCAATCAATAGTTGCTATACTTCTATAAAAGCAGTTAAGCAAACAGTGGTCTGGTCTACAGAACAATGACCGGTTCTATGTATTTCAAATAGTATGCATATTTTTGGATGAGTAATGCATACTTTTCAGTCTTCCCTAATGAGACTCAGAACAATTTACACTTAAAGATAACTGCTTTGTTTTGTAGAAAAGCAGAACTTATGTTGGAATTATATGTAAGAACTTTGGACCTATAGTCTCAAGATGAAACCAAAAGCTAGAAACTCAGCATGAAGGAGTAAGGGAGAACAGTGGCAGAGGGAACAACAGTGTTTCTTTCCTGCCTGGGGTTCAGTTCTAGGCACTATTTTTAAAGACAAAAGTTACAAACTTTCACCTATTTTCCATTTTTTATTTTGCTGCTATCCTTCCAAGTTCAGGGTTGAAAACTGGGAGCCTTGTAAAGCATAGTTCTTAGTGAAATTTTTAAAATGTTTTGATAAGTTTCTTTAGCAAAAGCTCTGGATCATGTTAAACGCAGAACCATAGAATGTCACATTTTAAGTATGTAAACAGTGAACTCATGAGGTCCAAAAGGAGGCAAATAAGTCCATTTCTACTTAACTCCTGCTTTCTAGGTCAGCTCTGTCCTAGACAGCCTCCACTCATTCTGCTAACCCCAGACTGCTCTGCTAATTCCTGACTGCTCAGAAGCAGGGGGAGATGAAGCATGACATACCATCTTCCCTCCCCACAAATGGAAATGCACACTCCCTTCAGTCCCACATGAGCTATGCCTGCTTCTTGCTTCATTAACTTCCTAAACTATAGGGTCTTCAGGGGCTGTCTCCTCAAGCATTCAGTGCGTCCTTCCTGAGGACATGTATACTCCTGCTTTGGCTCTAGGAAGCGTGACCGCTCCAAGCGCTTCGGTTTTTTGGTAAGATGAATTCCCAGGGTCTAAGTTTATTAACCCAGCAGGTTTATTTCCTTAGCTAATGAGAAAACCGCTCTGTATAATCCCTTCCTTAATGGCACAGTTCTTCCTGAACTGACCCTACAGTTTTCATAGCATGTGCCAGGGAAATTAATTTGTCTTAACTCAAGGCCAGGGTTGAGACTTCAAAGGAAATTCAGTTTCTTCCCACCACAGATGGTTAGAAGTCAATATAAGATTGTAGGTATCTCATGAAATGTTGCCTTATTCATACCCTAGGCTTTAACTGACAAATTAAAGCTTTTGTGTATGTATATAAAATATTCAGACATGTTTAAAACTCTTCCTGTTCTCATAATCATGGTGTAAGTACTCCTATTTTCAGGTTTAGCACATGCATATGAAGAGACTCTACAAATATGAGGGAAGAAGGGAAGTGCTAGGGAGGCGCCCTTTGGTCAAATGATAAAAACTTTCTATTGCTTCTTGCCTGAAGCCACACCTTTAGGCTATTATAGTCTTCTTCAAGCTACTGTACCTTTGTTTTGTAAGAAAACAGCAGCACCAGGCATAAACATTTGGCTCCTTAGAAAACAATACTTATGTAGAATAGTGGGGGCATGCATGTGTGAGTTATGTTGGAAGAACAGGGTTGTTTTTCCACATGGAGCTAGGCTATCAAACTCCCAGGGGTACAAACAGAAGAGTTTTTATATTCATAAATGCAATTACAGCCCAAGGCAGTTCATTTTTTACTCCATAAAATACTAACAATATGCAAAGAAAGAAGTATCTTGCAATTCCTCTCTCAGAAACCTTTACAGTCTTTTCTCAGGCCTCTCTCTATACACAGATTAGAAGAATGAGAGGGAAACAAACCAGGCAATTATGAAGCCTGAAGTCTGCTTTGTATGAAAGTTCTTGGCTTTAGATGTTTTCTAGAAACAGTGCATTTCCCTGCATTGGCTTCAAAGACCAAGAATGCTTTGGAAGAACCCCGTATGTACAAAGTTCAAAATGCTTTCTGGATATTCAATATAAATCAAACAAAGCTGATAGTGGCAACAAAAATGCCAAGTTCATGTAGCACAGGACAAGCAAAAAGAAACCGAGGCAGGCAGGAATTAGTGAGACTCAACACTATCATCTCATTTCCATTCATGATCTTTGGACCTCTGCCATATTTTGACCTTTGTTAACTTTATAAGGATGCAAACTGGAATAAATAATGTTAGAAAATATCACTAAGGAAGATTCAAAACTCCACCTTCTTTGAATAGACTGTGAAAACAGTAATCTTGCTAGGATGGCTGGAGGAAACAAGATAAAAGCATAGAGGGGTAAGAAATGTGAGCCTCTTAAGAGTTTCCTGGATAAGTGCAAGTTGCCCCTTCAAGCAAATGAAAACCAGCAAGTTGGGAAAACAGAAACTCTTTGCTCTAGCCAGAGTCTGGCCACATTTCTATTCTGTTTCTCTCCCTTCATAAACTTCATGGTTGTAAGAGAGCTTGTGTCTGGCTCTGATCAATAAAGACAGGAAAAGGTGGGCGATGTCAGTAAAGCATACAAATGCAGGTGCCAAGGGGAGACTTTGCAGGGATGCTCTCAGCAGTCCTCTGTTTTGATCAACAATTAGGAAGGATCCGACAGCAGCTTAAAGTAGAAGCCACAGGGGATACTACCCCCAATCTGCAAGTAAGACTGTTGAATGGCGAATGCTCCAAGTCACTTTGTGGAGGGTACACCCTTATGAACCACAATCCAGGCAGTGCTGCTTAGGAAAGTGAGGGAACACCATACTAAGAAGTTTCTTGATGTTGGGATGTTATATTTCTTTCTGTTATCTGGAGACTGTACTGAAGTGATAAGGCCAGATCAAATCTCCCTATCTGGCTCCCTCCTCTGAAAAACCCTCAAAAACCTCAATACAGTGACAAATGGCTTCCCCGCCTTTTCAAATATTTCACTGTCCCTGACCCTGCTGTTAGGTATTAATCTGCCCAACAGATGGCTTGCTCCCATGGTAATTTAGAACCCCTGACTAAATGAGAGCAACTACATGGTCAGGGAAAGAAGACATTCCTGCCCACTGTACAAATGTTCACAAACCAACAAGGTTGGTTCAAGGTGAGAAATGCTGACTCAGGAAGGCCAGGACTATGGGTGCTCTTTTTAAATACTGAGGATTTATATGTGTTTCAAGGTTGACACAGCTTATTATAATCTTAAGAAAGCAATTCCCTGAAAATTAGTTTATTTCCTAAAATAACATACACTTTGTCTCTTTGCTCCTATGACACTTACTCGTGGACTGGCCACACACAAAAAAGATGGCAGCTCAGTGAGCAGGCAGCAACGAAGAGAGGAGGTAGCTGATCTCCGCTGATGGATGACCTGGTCTGAGTAGCCACTCACTGCTTTACAGTGGCTGCTGAAAACAAGAGACTATAAAACAAAAATGATAATTAGTGCTATTGACAATTATGCTTAATGTAAATAAAATGGGAAAAAATCCCACATTATATATCTGACATAAAAGACATTCTCTCTAGTGAACATTATTAATTCTAGTAAATAAAAAAACCACTGTCTAGAAACTAATGTATAATATAGTTAAGATCTATGCTAAATTAAAATGTGGTACCTTACGCAAACCATTTCGAATTCTTTTTCTGGAAGAGATATTATTAATTATAATCACAGCAAAACTTTCATTTGACAAAACACTATGTGGCTATGTAGAAGGAAGTTTGGTTCATTTCTTAAACCATAGATTCATGTTTTTAGATAAAATGATGACTAACAGTATTTCCTTCTAAACTTTCCTTTAAGGCAGATAGATATAATTAGCATCACGCGTATGTACTAATACAGTGCAGTATACTTCTAACAAGCTTAGCTATTTTATTTGGTGAAATCAATACAAGTGGTCAGAAACAGGAAACAGGTTCTCTTTAATTCCTCTCCCTATCATTTAAAATAAATGCATTTTTCATGTATACTACTGTATCAAAAGTACTTTTTTACAGACTCAATAGCTCATGTTAAAGTTTCTGTTTATAGCTATTTATACAAAAGGGTAAATACAGAACGTTCACATACAAAAAAATTTGTTAGTGGGATTACAGTGTTCCATACTGCAACGTTAGAAATTTTATCTTTCCATTTCCATTTTTGATTACTTCAATTATTTGTTTCACTAGTTGTTGAAACAAGGCAGATTAATAATCTAGATAACCATATGAACATAATACACAAAGTAATCAAATTTATGCATTGCTGTAACATCAAGAAAACAAACTGCAAGATTAATAAACAGGACACCCTGCAACCAAGAGAATAATAGTTTTATCTCCAGTACTAAAAGCTTAAAGTACCCAGTCTCTTCAAGGTTTCTTTGTTCAGCACATTTTTTTTCCTGAAGCAAATGGGTTCTTCAGGTTCCTAATCTGAGAGAAGCCACCTTACGTTGTCTAGTAGAAGATGCATAGCATGCTCTGCTTCCTTCCATGAACCAATCAGTATCTTCTAAATAATCATGAACAAATTAGAAGGCTTTAATTGTTTCCAGTAGAACTGGGCCATTTTCAGTGGTTTCTCATCAGACTGTAAGTCTTTTTAAGGGTTTATTATAATTCTGGGCCCAAGCAGCCATGATGTGTTTGATCTTTCTCTCTAGACATTAAGGTCCCTGTCATTTACCAGAAAAGAATTTTAACTTTCTGAAAGAATTTTTCAACAATATCTGAGTCCTCATCTTTATGTTGATTAGCATCTGCAGTGAAGTTCATCCACCTCTCTACATGTTTGTTATCCATTATCTGCATGCCAAATGCAAAGATCATTGTGAAGATCATTAGACTAAGTGTTACCTTGTACTTCCAATGCTCTTTACTGAATAGCTAGAACACTGCCAAAAAACCCTATAGCTGATGCACAAAGGATAAAAAATGAACCAATTTTCTTATTTTCCAAAAGTGTACTTTTGATTACTGATGGCAATTCCTCCTGCCCCAGCTGGAGGGTAGAGAGATGAGATGACACAAGTCTAGCAGCTACTGTTCAGGTGAGGCGGCAAGAGCAGTAGTTTAGGCTGACAGCTAGGGAGCCCTCTGCCACCTATGTGGCTAAGATAGCAGCAATTGCTGACCCAAAGAATATTTAATTCTTTACTAACTAAACAATGTCTCTGTTAGGGATCTCTTAAAAATCTCCCTCAGTTTAAGTATTTTCAAATAGCAAAACCCAGCAGAAACCTGTTTATTAGTAAGAACGGCATCAACATTCAATGTAGGAAGTCCTTTCAATACAGTACGTTGTGAAACCTTTCTGGAAAAAGCCTAAAGACAATTCTATCTCCAGGGGTGGTCTTTCCCAAACTGTTCTGTGTGAGCTAGGTTAAGATGGTATAATCATTGGAAGTCACTAAGTCAAGGTGATTTATAACCTTCTGATTGTAGATTAAAAAAATAATTCATTTGTTCAAACTGTTCAACATACCTTAACTTTAGAGAAACCCTGACTATCCCCAGCATATTTTATTCAATCTGTATTTTTCTAGGTTGTTTTCTCTTAACACTGGCTCCATGAAATCTTCCTGACTGCTGTTGGTCCTTGGTACTGTACCACGCTACCCACCTTCCCTTCAGGTAGTAACATGAACTTCCAGACACTGCTGGAGACAGAAAAAATTAATGCTGGACACAGAAGAATACAAAGAACACCTCAAATACTGTTGTGTAGGTTACTTGGGAGGAGGAACAGAAAAGAAGGTTCGTTACTTCCTTAGTCTATTTTGGTCAAAAACAAATTAGGAAAAAAAAAAAAGAATGTCATGTTATGGGAGATGTGATTTGGTTATAATGGGGTCACAGGTTTTGCTATTCTGTCGTCCCACCCTCCCACACTTGAATGTCTCATTACCCTGTAGGCACTGGCAGCTGTGTGTATCTTGCTGCCAGCACTACAATATGCACATAGCAGTGAAGTTAGGCTTTTGCAAAGAGTCTTTTGGCACCACCCAAAAGTCTCAAGTGAAAATAAGTAGGCCAGGATGACAGGCACTACAGTTGCACACTTCTTGCCACAGTGTAACATGGAAAACCACAGATGTTTTCCCCACAGACGTACACTTACTCATTTAACCAGGGGTCATAGTTTGTTCTTCATGTCTTGTTTAAAATTAGAAAGAATATTTATGTTAACATTCAGGTCTTCATTATTTATAATTAATTTTGTTTTTGTTCTTAAAGAATACATCAAACAGATACAGAGAAACAGTCTTACTTTAAATGAAAGGGCAGATCAACTGCTAGACTGCATGGATTTTGTTTTCACAGATATTTTAAGTGACCAAACAAAAAAGGGGGGAAAATAAAATACAGAAAAACCCTGAACACAATGGCTTCCCAGAGCTTTCCACAAGGCGTGCTGGCAGCTCTCATCATCTCAGGAAATGATGACAGATATAGATACTGCAGTTGCAAATTAACATTTAGGGTAAGAGTTTTTGAAAACTTCCTGTCTGAGGGATTCTTCATCAATAGCTTGTCAAAGCTCTCTAAGTATTTAATAGAGAATAGTGTTTAAAACTTAAAACATATAACACTTTTCCCAAAACATTCTTTATGTTTAGATCCTTTTGTATATTTTAAACTTACATGAAACGTGCCCAATTTCTGAGCTTGTTTGTTGGTTCACTAGATGTTGAGAGTATATAAAGTTTCTAATGTTTATGTCTAAGTAGACCATTATCATGACAACAGTTTCACTGAGCCTGAGATAAGAAATGGACTCAATATTGCCATTTAACTGGATAGACTCTAATATCTGTAATGCCACCCCCCAAAATGACTAAATGGTATATTTCCTACAGATTTTAGTGTTTTTATTATAAATAAACAAAAAGACTCATATGTATGAAATCTGCACTTTGTCCCCTTAAACCATATTAAGAGAGGAGCTCTAGCCAAAGCTGGTGGGGAGGGACATGTGTAAGAATGAATTTATGAAAGTTCTGAACTAAATATTATTCCTCCCTAAAATCCTCACCAGAAAGCAGGATGGAACACAATGAAATTAAGTGGAACATAGGGAACCAGGCTGGCTTTTGCTTCACAAGCCTCACAGAGAAGGAAGTATCAGGCAAGCTTCATGTCAAGTGAAAGATTTCTTTTTAAAAGATTTATTTTTATTTTTGCATACAAACTGGGGTGCAGGCCAGAGGTGTGAGGCAGTGAGACGGTTCGCCAGAGACAAAGAGGGGAGCAGAACAGGCAGATAGACCGAAATACACTGCTGAGGGGAGCAGTGGGCGAGGCAGGAGAGGTCTGCCCCGCCTCTCCTGCCTCGCAAGAGTCCTGTGGGATTCTCCCCTGCCAGGCATCGAACTTGTGCCACTGCAGCCACCGACAGCTCCACAGCCCTGCGCTTAATCCGTTGCACCACCAGGGAGGCCCTCAAGTGAAAGATTTTTTAAAAGACTCTAAACATCATTCACAACACCTCTAGGTGTCACTTACAGTGTTTTTAGCCTAGTTCTTATTAGTTTCTTGATGTCGATGTATCATCCCAAAGCCAGTATTAGAGAACGGTATTTCATTGAACTCTCTAAGACAGAATTCAAATTTAATATTCACTACATGGTTTCACAGACATATGGTGGGGGCGAGGGGAGAAAGGTTTTCATTGTCCAGATCTATTCATATCCACGGGGGGGAAAAATTCAGGAGAGAATTGGGTTTAACTGCTAATATGACTCAGGTAGTATGTGACTTCAGAGCTTACCAAGAATAAAATGACAACATGTAGCTAAGTCTGTCATTCGCTCTCTCCTCATCTGAATAAAAACAAAGCTTTTACCTTGATTGGATGATAGGAAGCTGTACTTAGAGGAGACAGTCTGCTGAAACAATACCCACTACTCTATAAAACAAATGAAGGCACAGAAGAGAAGAGAATTAAGAATTTCCTGTGTTAAGAGAACAAAGCTGAATATGGAAAAGCTCATGCAAAGACAATCTGGTATTTTACTAAAAGTAAAAGGAATTTTATTAAAAGTTGCCATTGAATAATACAAAGAGAAAAAAATCCTGAAACTTGCTTCCAATTTGAGCATTTTCTCTTGTCTCTTCTCTCAGGTCTGTCTGCTTGAGAATAACCCCAAACATCACTTTTAAGACTGATCCTGTACATGCAATTTGGATTCAATTCACATGTTCTTCCACCCAAACTATGAAATATTTATATAATTTGTGTTTACTTTGCATATTAAACAAGACCACTCCACTTCCATTGTCAAAAAAGAAAGCAAAACCAAGAGCTGGAAAAACATCCCTTCAACAATTAAGTTTACAAAGTCACAAAATCAGAAGCTGACCAATCAAATGAAAACGTAAGATACAGAACAGAGACTTCAACAAAAAAAAGTTGGCTCACAAAGAGTCAAGAGATGATAAGCAATAAATTCCTGTTGAAGACAATAACCAGATACTATATATTGTATTTAATAATTCCCCCAGCTGACAAGTGCTGTGGCCAATAAAATTGTGAGCAGATGGGTGATGCAGAAAGTAGGGAGAGATTCTAATATCCTTTCTAGTTTAAGAACTTTTACGGTGGGGCCTCCCCGGTGGCGCAGCGGTTAAGCGCTGCGCTGTGGAGCTGTTGGCAGCGGCGACGCAAGTTCGACGCCCGCCCGGGGAGAATCCCACATGGCGCGACAGACCTCTCCTGCCTCGCCCGCTGCTCCCCTCAGCAGTGTATTTCTGATCTGCCTGTTCTGCTACCCGCTCTGTCTCTGGTGAACCCTCTCGCCGCCCCACACCTCTGGCCTGTACCCCAACTTGTATGTATAAATAAAAAAAAAAAAAAAGAACTTTTACAGTGTCAGTCAGAACCTATCTACAGTCTAAGTCAAAATCTCAAAACAGCGCATATTAAAACAAACTTTATAATAAAATAACTAATATGAAAGTATCAGCCTAGTAGTAAGGGGCTCTGATCCTTTTAAGATATGCCACAAATTCTCCAATGCCTCTTTTTAAAAAGGTAGAGCCTAATTACCCTCCCCTTGAGTGTGGGTTAGATTTAGTGACTCCCAAAACTAAGTCATATCAGGCATTGTGGCCCCTCCTCATTCCCTATCTTGAATCTCTCACTTTGGGGGAAGTAGCTATGTCACAAGGAGCACTAAAGCAGCCCCTTGGAAAAGTCCACACGAGAAGAACTGAATACTCCAGCCAACAGCCAGCACTAACATGCAATGGGTCACTCTGGAAGCAGATCTTGCGGCTTAAGTCAGGTCTTTGAGAAAACACTATACGAGTTGCTACCTTGACTACAACTTCATAAGATTTTCTGAGCCAGAACCACATACTTAACTGATCTTAAGTTCCTGACCAACAGGAACTGTTTATTGATTTAAGCTGTGAAGTTGCGGGATAAATTAGGTATTACCTACAGTAGGTACAGATGACTATGACGAGCACTCTTATCCACAACTGACCCTTTTGCAATTACTCTTGAGCTTTCTACACATTAGCTTCTCTCTGCTGGTATTCCTCACTCTGCTTCTAGTTCTCAGCTCAAATACAGGGCAAAAGTAACAGATGGAAAACAAAACTCAATTAAATAATCAAGCAAGTTACTAACCCCCATCTCCCAAGCTCTAAGGAAAAGGTAGAACTCTTCACAAAATTCTATCTTAAGTACTGCATTAGACTATACTTGTATTTTAAGCTGGAGGACATTCTCTCAGATGAGAACACACACACAGTTCCAACGGGAAAACCAACACTAATACCCATGCACCAACATTCACTAAGTTGTTCAACAAATATTTATTTAACCTTATAAAAGAAGGTAGCTAAAATAATCAGACCACAAAGACAGGAGGGACTACACAAAATATCTAAACACTGACTGTAACCTCACTTGGAGAAAAAGGAACAAAAGTGGGGAAGGGTAGAAATAATGAGACTGCTTAGAACTTTCTTCACATTTAGCTTCAGTCTTTCTGCACATTGTAAAATACTTTTTGTAACAGAAAAGTAACTTTCTCTTATAGAGCTCCTACCAGTACTCACTAATTTTCCATATAAAAGGGGTAACCAGTTACCTGCTTTTACATGCCCATCCATTGCATCACTTGCTGTTCAATTTACCTTTTTTTTTTTTTAAAAAAAGATGTATTTATTTATGCATACAAGAATTGGGGTGCAGGCCAGAGGTGTGGGGTGGTGAGACGATTCACCAGAGAGAGCGGGGAGCAGAACACTGAAGTACACTGCTGAGGGAAGCAGTGGGCAAGGCAGGAGAGGTCCGCTGTGCAATGTGGGAAGCTCCCTGGCCGGGGATTGAATTTGTGCTGCAGTGGCTGCGGACAGCTTGACAAGCTGAGGCTCAACCAGTTGCGCCACCAGGGAGGCCCCAATTTACCTCTTTGCTGACTTCTTTCACCTCAATTTTCAAACCTTAAAAGTCTCTTACAAACTGAACTTTGACTTAAACCCACTGTTCTACCTCAAGTGTCTTCCCATTTTTCTTTAACTATTAGTCTTCATTACCCACTCTCTACAACTCCTAACCAGTCTTTCTCAGAAAAGGCACCTTTGCCTTTTCTATTCTATCTGCACATCAAAGAGCTCCTAATCTCACTAAGTTTTTCTTTTAAATTTGACATAGAATTTACTATTCCATCTGGACCCTCACTTGAACTTTGGGTTTTGGAACTGATTTCTGCACCACCAATGCTCACCCATATCCAAATAAATTACAGTCTTTGATTCTTTCTTTATAATCTTCTGGTTATAACCATTTCTATTGGGTCCTTACCCCTGGTACTTCAAATTTTTGCTTAACACTGCCCTTAACAACTGGCCCTGTGCCCAATCTTTCCTGATAATCATACTCAGAGATTAATCTTCATCAAATATCAACAGCAGAGATCCCCTACCTAGTGTGCTGTAAGGACTTGGGTGATTAAGCAGCTTTCCTGAAGCCAGCAAACAGATTACTCCTTCCCATGGTTTGAGGGCAGCTATCAAAACCTTATTCCCCCTAGAACATAACTGCATCATCTTTTGTAGAAAGTAAACCAAAAAAGAGGCTGAAAGTCCTGATTTAATATTTAAACCTCGAGAGACTGACATGAAGGACTCCCACGACTTAATCTTTCTGGTCCTTTTCCTCATGACTGTCCTTTATTTTGGCTCTAATCTTAAACTTGAAATATTATTCTTCCTCCTACCCAAATCTCTACCACTCAAGATCCAAACAAGTCAAACAATACTATTTCTATGAGGTCTATTTTTGTCCTTCTCAATCTAAAGTAATCATCTCCCATTCTGGATTTACCAGTAATCACTTATCATTAATTTAGCAATTATTTATGTCTATTTTCAACTATTAAATCACTTTTACTTTTAAAATCTTTTAAGTGTGTGTGTATTTTTGTTCTTTGAATGTGTATAGGCAAAGATTTCTTCAGCAGGACACAAAAAATGCACAGTAATTTTCACTACAAGGTATGTGCAGTAATGTTCATAGCAGCATCATTTATAGTAACAAAACTGGAAATTGCCCAAATGCTTCTCCATAGTAACGTCTGTGGGGAAGGCCAGTTAAGAAAAGTAACTGGATATAGGCACAAGATGGCTTCTGGAGCAGAGTTCTGACCGAATTTTGTGACGTGATCAATCTGTATGTACACTTATGATTTGTGCACTTTCCTGAGTGCATGTTTAATATCTCTAGATACTTCACCCTTCTCTCTAAATCTATTTAGTCTACTTTACCCTTCTCGCTAATCTGTTTAGTCTACTATCTACTAAAGGAAAGCAAATGTTCACCTTAGAAACAAGTTACCCACTCCTTAAGACTCTTAAATTCATTTTAAATCCCAAAATGTTATTTCTTTCCATTCTTACTATTAAGAAGAAGCGTGATCCTGAATAATCCACAGGATGACTCTCTTTATTCTAATATCATGCAGTCATCTAGTGCTGTTTTTTTCAAATCATGAGTGAAATCATTTAGGATGTTTCTAATTAACATTTCTTTAAAAAAGAACAAAAGAAAAGGGAAAAAACCAGAGTGTATTGTAAAGAAAGGTAAGTATTGTTTTATGACTATTTTGTCTTAAAATTGCATGTATGTGTAGGTAATATTTGGTATAGCTACACTCTTAGCAGGTGGGATTACACATCTATGTCATGGCCACCTTTCAAAAGGCACAGATACAGTGGGTTTCATTATATTTTTGTTAATTGTTATACATGGAGCTTCAACAAAATGATTCTTCATTCAGAACCAAGGTTAACTTTTAAAACTAGACACCATGTAAAGATCACTGCATAGCTGAAAGCAGAGATTTCTTAGAGGAGATGAACAAACTCTGGCAAAATATATCACTGATTGGTAAGTCAACTGATGGAGATAAGATCAAAAGCAGAACAGTATCTCTACACATAAATAATAAGTTTTCAGCTACCTGTGGCCCAATAGCTCAGTAACTCATTTACATTCTCTAAAGAGTAAATGTTAAGTAACAACACAAAATAAAATTAAACAGGAAGAAACTGAAGTGAATCTAACTCAATGTTCAAATTTGAATGCCAATTTTCCATAAAGCATATTGCCTACATCTGAATTTTTCAGAAAATTCATTAATTGATATAAGGCCTCACTAGGTGCTCTGAACACACTACTGTATTTTCAGAAAATAAAAAAATACAAATTAGTGACTCATATCTTTGTGTGTTAAGTGAGGTATACTTATCAATGTTAACAGGGAATAATAAATCTTTGGGGAAATGATTGTTTCCATACCCAAAATAAAGCTAGTTAAAATCATAACTGTAGTAACATATATATGTTAACAAATTTAGGGGAATGTATCTATAGGAGTTAAAACAAACTTTCATCAGACATACCAGTATTTCACTAGAAGGAAGTCCCCTGCCACCACCAACCACATAATTCAAATAGGCTGGCTCCTAATTCTATTCTCCTTTTGCATTATTTATCACTAGAGTTCAAAAAAGTACATGGAGCAAAGCCTAAGAAACCAATTGGGAAAATAGAAGGAAATCACATTGGCACTTCTGTGTGAGGGGGCAAATGCCAGATACAGTCAAAGAACATCCTGCATTTGCTAGCAGTTAATCACAAGACTAATGACCCATTCTAGAGTATACATAGAAACGGCCTATCTCCTAAACTCTTACTCTAGTTGAAGGACTACAACATATAAAGAACCCCATTCTTAAAACTTTTTATTTGGAATAAAATCCAAATTCTTAGCAATAACCAAGAGGTCTCATATGATATAGACCTATATCTATAAACTCATTCCATGTTACCTTCCCCACTACCTACTCTACAACAGCATTGCTTATGGGGATATAAATGTGTAAAACCGTTTTTGGAAAAACATTTGGCAGTGGCTATTAAGTCCAAACATACATATTCCTGAAGATACAGCAATTTTCACTCCTGAATACAATGCCCTTTTGTACATTAAAGGACACGTACAAGAATGTGGCACTTTTAGTCGCATAATAGTCTCCAAATGGAGGTGGCAACTTCTGTAACTCCCAACAGCAGAACAGATACAATAAACTGTGGTCTATCAGACAACAGAACACTTCATAGCATTTAAAAAAAAAAAAATGCTACATGCAACATGCATGAATCTCATGAATATAATATTGAATGAAAGAAGTCAGGCAATAATGTAATTCTATTTACAAAAAGTTCAAAAACAGGCAAAAATAATCTGTGTTGAAAGAAGTAGAAGAGTGATTTTCTTTATTTGTGGGTTTTGTTCTGAGCTAGAAATAATAAATGGAAAGAATTATGAAAGAGTCTTCTGGGTCCTGGAAATGTTCTAATACCTTCATGTAGGTAGCTATTACACAAGCATACACACATGCATAAATTCATAGAGCTGTACGTTTAAAAGCTGTATATTTTACGGGAAAACTGTATATAAAATATAAATTTTAAAGTATATCTACAGAGACACACAAAATGTCTATTAAGTCACATACAGTGAGTTATAACTCAATACACTGCTCCCACTACTCTGGGAACTTTTTGGTTTTCAACGGTCATCATTTACTTTATAATTACATTTACTGATTGAAAGAACAGGGAAGGGAGTACTATATGGGTAACTGATGCTGAAATAATTGCTTACCTTTAACAAAGGGCAGCTGCAAAGGTTGGGAAAGGATAGTGGAAAATTAACCCCAAGAAGGAAATCCTTGTTTCTCAGGTATCTCTGCTGGCTTTCCCCTTCTGGGTCTCCCCAGGAGCGCAGCTGATGGAGCCTGTAGGAGGCTTTCAGAGACAGGAAAAGAGCTAACCATCTGAAACAAACCACAGCAGACATGCTTATTCAGTGCTCCATGGAGTTTTGAGAGTTGTTCACAGCAGCAAGAACCCTGTCTCTCAGTAACATGTCCCTTGTGTAAATCCTAAGAATTTCAGAAACAGTACTTTTCTGGGAAACTTGGTTTGTTACTATGAGAACAAATTCTCTGCAAAGCTCCTCTTAATATTAAGTATTAATACTTAATGAGGAATATTCCTTAGTATTAAGGAATATTCAACTATATCACAAAAATAGTTATAAAAATATTCTCAAATTAGGGAGCTAGCCTTTCCTAATGAGGTTATTATTACATAAATACAAAGTAACTAATAAAAGCTGTTAATCTAAAGAAGAAGATAGAACTAAGTTTCCCAGAACACTTAGGGCAGTCTATCTGCAATCACTATTAACTAAATGGATCATCAACCATTTCATCAGAGCAACCATGTGCCCTATAGAAGAAAGTAAAACGTAGTAGAGTAACTAGAAATGAAAGACTTGACCTTTTTCTAGCATATGGGAAAAGAACCCAACAGTTTTATCTCAGGTATATCATGAAGCATGAAGCAATTATTAAATGAACAAAAGAAAATTAAGAGGCACTTGTAGAATTTTTAATTCATCATAGAACCAGAAAAGAGAAATTAAAAGCTAAGATGATATAATATTAAGTGTTTAAATTCATAATTTTTTTAACCTTTATCCCTATTTACTCCCAACTGCTCTCTCATCAAAGAATGAGCAAACTTCTTACCTGGCCAAAAGTCCCTGAAGCATGAGATTTGCCATTTCTGCTGGAGATACATCAATAAAGCGAAGGAAAGAGAAACAGCTTTCTTCATTAACACCTGGAATAGCCACAGACAGAGTTAAAACCAACAGCAAGACAAGGAATAATACTCAACAAAAGCTCGCTGACCTCCCGATTTTTGACTTAAGAATCAAAGGATATTCTAAAAGTGCCATCCAGCCTTTTTATGGAACTAAGAATGTCATTTTTTTTACTACAATCCTGAGTAGAAGAGGGAGACCTAAGAGATATGGTGTATACAGGCCACAGTGTCGCTGGCTCATTTGTTACCTTTGGGATTTTTTGATCTTTGGCTGCCTCCTCTTTTTTATCACACTCAGAAAAAGAAAAGGAAAGGACAATGCTCGAAGTTGAGCAGCTTTTTTCCTTATACTAAGGAGGAATGAACTAAAGTCACATTAAGCCCTGCATTGTCTCTATCAAATTTCAAGGGTAAGAAATTCTTAAGAGGCAGATATAAAGTAAGGATGTTCATTCAATGAAATAATTTCATATTGCTTCCTGCTCCTCATAGCATAGAGATTATATATGAAGATGACCAATTTACTTAAATCTTACCAACACTTTATAAACAAAGGCCCAACATGCAGGTAAAACTACTACTACTGGTCACTAAGGAAAACAAAGAGCAGCCTGGTAAATCCTTGGCTGGCATGCTTTCCTTCCCAAAGATCAAAACACCTACCTTTTCTGTGAAAGAGTGATTGTTGGATATAGTCTGGTGCAAATGGAGAAAGAAGAACCCTTAACCACCTGTAAAGTAAGTAAAAAATAAATACAAACTCAAATATAAATATTGGGAAGTTGACTAGACTAGAAATTCCAAACTAAAGAGATACTTCTGAAGCTGTTTCTACTTCTGATAAGTTTGTTGCTGTTTTTACCATGCAAAAATCATGGCAAAAATGTCAGAAAGTATTAAGTACTTAATAAAGGTGTAAAAAATAATACAAGTTCATTCATTTTATTTCAGAGCATCACAATTCTAGTGCTGTTAAAATTATATTAAACAATATTTAAAACTATCAATAATTAGACATAAAAAACTGTATTAAACAAAAAATACTAAAATTCTGCTCTGTTTCCTCCTGCTCATCTAGTTAAAAATTAGCCTGGAGCTATCACAGACAAAGAATTCTTAAAATTAAATCCAAGAAATGTGTCTCAATTTCAGTTTCGTTATACTAAATACTATTGGTGATAACTTTGATAATACTATTTACAATGTTTCTCTACAGAAGCTTTTTATATTCATGATTTTCAATGGGCATGCATAAGAATCCTTTAATAGACTGCTAAAAAAAATCAAGAAGCCAGAGCTACCTTCACCCAGTGATGCAGAGCTAAACACCTATTTTTTGAATGGAATTGGCCTCTATCACAAAGTCATTAAGACACATATTTCACTATTATAAAATCTCTCATTGCAGATTCTGGGAAGAAGATAAAAATGATAAATTTGAATCTAACCAGTCCTCCCACAAGTGCTACTATAAAATCAATTTCACTACTGGGGCAGAGACATTTGCTGTTCTCTCTTTGTACAAACATGTATTTGCACATAGGTGCACATTCCTCATTCAAAAAGACAACTGGAAGTGGCTACGGCCTTTAAGGTCATCTAGCTAAACCTCTGTACACAAATTCCTACAAGATCACTCAATAAATAGCTGTCTACCCTTTCCTTAAATGCCTTGTCATTGGAACACATTCTTTATTAAGTTTATCTACAAAATCTTAAACAAAACCTTAAAATTATTTAAGATAATTTGGGGATTTGTTAATCCCCAAACTACAAAAACACTGCAATATTAGTATTTGCTTACCTATCTCGAGAATGGTTGAAGACCCTGATCTGTCCATGACGGTAGATAAACTTTGAAATCTGGTATGGCTTTAGGGAAACATGAAATGGGGACCAAGTTTCTTGTCTTTCAAATAACTCTGGGTGATTACACACCTAAGAGAAAGGAATATAGTAAGACAATGTTATCACATCCAGATATCACTTTAAAAAATGACACAAGATCCCAAATCCTACATATTTACCTTTGTGAATATATACATTTCCACTTTCATCTCTTTTTAACAGATTTGGTTTATTTGACATGAAAGCTACAGTTATTTTTTTTAAATGGGTTAATAAAGACAACTCCAAGGGAGCTGAGCTAAGTACTTACCTTCCTAAACTGCATGACCAGATTCATGAGGCTGCTGGTGGTAGTCTGTGCCTGCTGGGTAGAACCCATGGAAGACTGCAATAAATCTTCAATGGAAATTTTGTTCTTTAGTGCCTGATATAGCAGCTTCTGTCGGCTGGTCAGTTGGCAATACATGAGAATCTCAATCTAAAATCAATTAAGGACATTTATATTTGGAAATATAGTTGTATGAAAATTCAGTGAGAGCATAAAGTTGAAAACATATGCAAGTCAAGATTACGATAAAAAACCAATTTTCATATCTCTAGACACTCAGTCTTCCTCCTCTATAAATCTGTAATATGGCTAATCATTCAGAAAAACGTTTCTCTCCTTGACCACTCACTATGCATGCTTTCCCTGGGCAATCCTTCTCATTTCCAACAGCACCAAGTACTATCTATTGTAGTGACTTACAAAAATACATTCTCAAACATCCCTAGTCTCCCATTTTCAACTACCAACTACCAACTTATTATAACAGTGCCACTCAAGACAGTCTATAGCAATCACACATGTGACATGTCAGGAAAAAAAAATATTTTCCACAATCTACTAATTTGATTATAGCATTATCAATCAGTTCCCCAAGGAAATGATTTTTTCTATCATACTCCATGTTCTATCATATCCCAAGTCTCTCAAGTCAACCTGGAAACTTACCTCTAACTACCCTTCTGACCAGTCCAATCATCTTATAGGCAGAATGTCATCACATCTAACCTTAGATTATCATTTCAGATTCTTCCTGCCTCCAGGTTCTCTGGGTTCTAAGAAACTTTCCAGACAAATCTTATGAACCTTCAATGTACATTACTGCCCATAGCAAAAGATTACGTATTCTCACACAGGCAGAGAAAGTCGCCCATAATCTATTCCCAGTCTCCTCTTCTCTATGTATTCCAGTATACCTTTGTAACAATGGTCTATTCTGAATAACGTCTATCAAACATGATGAATATTTGAATGTTGTTCTACCTTTGCTCATACAGCTTCGTTACCTAGCACCCCTGTGCTACCATATTTTCCTAGTAAATACCAACTCCTCATTCCAGATCTAGTTCATGTCAACTGATTCGATGTCTTCTCCAACCTTCCCCAGCAGAAGCACTACCTTACCTATATTCCCATTATACTTCACATAGACACCCACTTTACCTCCTGTGACACAGTATTAGATACTCATGCATTCACTTTCCTTGAAAATCTGAACGAGACCTACAGGCTGCATCTTTTATGCAAGAGTAGCTGGCAGGCAAGAGTTCGATAAATAAATATCCTGCAATAAATTAAAAACATTAAAATGGGGACTCCCTGGTGGCGCAACAGGTTAGTGCAACGCTGTGCAGCTGTGGCGGCTGCGACGCAAGTTCGATGCCCAACCGATGCCCTACCACATGTCGTGGTAGAACTCTCCTGCCACACCTGTTGCTCCCCTCAGCACTGTATTTTGGTCTATCTGCCTGTTCTGCTCCCCACTCTGCCTCTGGTGAACCCTCTCACTGACCCATACCTCTGGCCTGCACCCCAGCTTGTATACAAAAATAAATAAATCTTTAAAAAAAAAAACCAAACATTAAAATGAGACAGTTCTTATACCGAGACTGTCCACCTGTGCCTATCCAGGTGCCAATTTTTTCCTTTTTCTATTTCTTAATAAACCTGCCCTTATTAAAAAAAAATAAACAAACATTAAACAATATTATAGAAAGTTATACTACATATAGTGGTTAAGAACCATACTACATCCTCTGGTCACCTCCCTACTGACTACTGAGTAACAGAAACTATTACACTGTTATTGTTTTATAAGCTCTTTCTGATAGCTCAAGGATCCATTCTTTTTTATGAGGTATTCCCCTTCTATCAGATGCATCTGTGTGACACTGCTACTTAGTTAAAATCAGTTTCATCAAATAGTCATCAAGATTTTTTTAAAGGAATAAAACAAAGGCACACTTTTATTCCTCTCTTTGAAGGTGTACTTCTCTCCACTGATTTCAACAAACCAAATTTGGGGGGGGGATGGGAAAGAAGGTGGGGGAGAAAACAGAAAGACAAAAATAACTAAGACTATCTCAGCACTGACTGCTTACATGATACGAAAATGGAATAACTTTTTAGTAGGGTTGATAATTACATGTGTTCACATTTTAGAAAAGATCAAAGATACAAATAAAATAAATAATTTCTGGGATTTACTTCCGAATAATCCAGACAGGTGAGAGCTGATCAGTATTAAACTATCTAGTGTTATGAGAGAATTCATTATATTATTTCTACAATTAGTGTTTCAAATTTTCCATAATAAAAAGCATTAAACAAAGAGTGTCTTGCCTTCATTATTTGTTTCATTTTTAAGTCTCTGATGTACTCAATTTTAAAGGTCTTCTTTCAGTCAAAGTAATCATCAGTCAACTAAACACTTAAGAAATTTTTGTCATCGTGAACCTTAAGGTGCCTAATTATTAAGGTTAAATTCATGAGATCGTCTATCCTTACCTTGTCAGACAATTCATTTTCCACATCTTTCTTGATCCTCCTCAGCATAAAAGGCTTCAAGATCATGTGTAAGCGGGAGAGTTGATCTGAAAACCCAGGAAGTCCCCAATAAATAACACATACGTTGATTTAACACAGACAAAAGAAACATCACAATATTATCCACTAAATTGTTTTAACATCTTTTGGTGAAATGATTATCTGAAAGAAGATGAAAACAATCTTTTCCCAAGTAGGAAACAAGGAATCTGATTTTCCGTATCATCTTCCTATAGACAAGTTGGCAAATGCAGGTTGCTATGATCAAACTCAGTGTGGACCAACAGGGACCACGTTTTAGGACAGATTATTAATAATAGGATTCTCTGATAAGTCTAACAGAAGCTATCTGGAACTTCCCAATATTCCTAAACACAAAGTTAACTTTCTCAAAGTCTGCAGCAAATTAACACCTTAGAGTTGTGAGAAATTGCATATAACTTTTCTAATAGTTGATATCACTGTCATAAATACCTAATGATACTTCTAAAAGATATTCAACAGGTCAAAGTATTGACATATAAGGTTACAATGTTCATAGAAACCAGTCCTAATATAAATAGAAAATGTATTTTTAAAGACCCATCTAATATTTTGTGTTCATCACAGAAAAAATCTTAGCCCATTTAACAAAGAATAAAAATCTGATATGAATTTTTCAGGATCTATGTGGAAAAATGAGGACTTTGTAAGCCAAAACGTGCTATCTTATGAACTCTGCCTGTGCTGCCTTGATTAAATAATTAAGACTATAGCAGTATCACCTGAATTAGTCTTTTTTTTTCAGCAAAGCACATAATTGTAAGAGAAAAAAACTTTCCCCTGATCATAATTTTTACTCTAGAAAAGAAGTTCTTTACATATATGAAAACACATGATTATGTGGTTGCCGACACCGATAGATGAAAAGAAAGTCATGAAAGTACTCACTCTCATCAATGGCAGATTTGTTTTCGGCGTGGCTCTCAATGTCCTTGGAAAACCATTCATTAAATTCCTCATGTGAATCAAATAACGTTGGCATAATGAAATGTAGGAGAGCCCAGAGCTTGAAACAAAGGAAAAATGAAATAGCTGAAGGGCAACAAAATGACAGCATATGAAGCTATAAAGAGAGTTCGGAGAGAGTGAAGTCGCAGGGGTGTGTGTGTCTAGATGCACATCTTCATCTATGTGTGACAGGTACCTCATCAACCAACCCAAATTCTAAAACGTGCTACAGCAAAATGCAACTAAATTAAACTGAATTAATTTTCAATTAATTTAAAACTGAAGTTTGAAAATGCACATCCTGCTCAGATTTTGCAGTGGGACAGTATTTAAGATGTTACTAAATATAAATCAGTCACAAATGAACACAATCTGAGGTAGCATAACCTGCTACTAATGGCTCTATATCAGAGATCAGCAAATTAGCACCTGCTAATTGTGTGCCAACTCTGTGCTATCTAATTTTATAAACACAGTTATGCTGGAACACAGCCACACCTGCTCATTTGTGTCAACTACGGCTGCTGCTTTCACATTATAATGACAATGTGATTATATGGCATAAAGTCTAAAATAGTTACTTTCTGGATCTTAAAGTTTTCTGATCCCTATTCTAGATAATAATCTTTCCTACAGAAAAAATTTTAGCTCATCTCAGTGTTAAAAAAAATACTATCTTTCAACATAAAAACATCTCTTCATTAGATGCATGGCATTCCTACTGTGGTCACTATTTATTACACAATAGAAGGAATAAAGTAATTTATTGGCTTTATAACAGAGAATAAGAAAATAGGAATGGTGCCAAAAATTAAACTACATGGGGAAAACTATGGTCAAATTATTCCTTATAAGCAGAGACTATAATTTATCTAGAGCAGTAACTTCCCACATGGACTTGGTAAATAATTTTATGCTGTTTTGGAAATACTGATAAATGCAGACCTGAAACTGAGACCTCGTCTAGTGCTTACCTCTGCCATGGTATTCTGAATGGGGGTCCCAGTTAGCAAAAGCCGATTCCGACACTGGAACTGCAAAAGGATCTTCCAACGAACGCTGTCCAATAAAATTGTAAATTTCAAGTTAGCAGTAACTCTTTACTCTACCAAGAACCCGTATTTATAAAAATGCTTTCCAAAAAAAAAAAACAAACAAATATTCTGAATCAAGTACTCTACCACATACACAATTGAAAATTATTACTCAACAAAGCTGAGGGCAGGAAATTCCAAAGGAATTGACTCTTCTATACTGAAAACATGGTATTAAGATCTAGAAAAACTAGCCCTCAAATAGGCCAGAGTAGGCTCCTTTCTGGTTTGATAAAGTCCTCTACTGTCCCTGTTAAGTTTTATTGACACAAACCATGTAGTTAAAAAGTACTTATCTATACTAGAAAGCTTGAAATTTACTAATTGGTGTGCTTTCAGTATGAGTCTGGAGGAAGCAATGGCAAAGGGGTAGGTTGTAAGAGAAAAATACAAAGGGAGTTTTTATTAACCCTGGCTACAAGTATGTCCCACTTCAAGAGAGTGCAATATGAAGTAGCGTCCTTTAGAAGATGGGAACTTCCATGGAAAATAACATTCTACCAGATAACACGGGTCTCTAAGTCCTAAGGGTTCTCCAAGAGTTAATAAAAATTCATTAAACCCTAGGTTTAACACCACGAGTCAAGCACTCATTAACTATTATTCAGTTTGGGACCTATAAGGTACTAGGATATTTTAAACACGTAACTTAAAAAAAAAAAAGAGGGGGTGGTTTGTGGGAATATATCTGTATATCATCAGGCCACAGAATTTGGTTTCTACTACTCGTGTTACCTGGAACTACTCTTGAGCGCCTGAGCTTCATCCAATACCATGTACTGCCACTTGACCCGCTGGAAATACTTTACATCCTGCACTACCAGTTGATAGCTGGTAATAACCACATGGAACGGGGCATCCTGAGTATAGAGGGTTTTCTGTAAATGTAAGAGAGAAAGGGTGAAATGTGATACCCACCAAATCAGAATAAGGTAATGAGGACCGGATAACATTTTCTAAGGCCAAGGAATTTAAGATACTCCTAAAGATATGCTTCTCCCACATGGTAGGGAGATGTGCAGTATATTTAATTATAACTATTTTTGAAGGCATCACCTTAATCACAACCATGTTAAAAACTAGGAGTTAGTTTATTAAGAGTTCTTTCTTAATTCTACACTGTTTCAAGTTCAGCTTATTGTCTGACAGGAAAAGCATTCTAAAAGAAAAGTACGCTTGCCCAGTGTCAATAAATATGTAAGATTTTATCCATGAGAAATTATTTACCAGAAGTGACTGTGTGTACACATATATACATGCACAAACATATGCATACTTGAGTATAAGTACATGTATGTATAAATGCATAAACTGAAAGTTACCTGACTCCAGAACCTCCTGATGACTTTTCTATCATGAGGATTTCCCCAATATGGTAGCACCTGGAAAAAGGGCCAATATACAAATTATTTCCTACTGATAATCTAAAAAGTATCACCACAAATATGTTATTTATAATGATTTTAAAAGAACCAATAGAATATGAGTTCCTTTGTCATGGCTGGACTAGGTGCTAGACTAGCAATCCTCCTGCTGACATGAAAAGACACACACAAGACACCAAAACAGAGTTTATTTTAGAGACAGAGGGCTCACAGAACAAAAACATAGTTCAAGGAGTTCAAGGAGAAAGGCCTCTGATAATCTCCACCTCCATGGTCTTATATTGACAAACAATGGATAAGTACACACTGGTAAACTATACATAAACTTGCCTAACAGGTTCTAAATCCCAGTTTTGAATCATCTCACTTGCTAACTAGATTAAGCAAACTTTGTTTCATCAGTGCTCCAGAAAAAAAAAAATTACTAGGAACAAAAAAACCAAACAAAATCCATAGCATATATAAATTCTCTTGCTAGAAGAAAACAGTTTCCAGCCCATAATTATATTCAGAATTTCTCCTATACAGTGTCTGGCAACCAACTGGAAAAACAAAAACAAAAATATCCCAGATGTATGGAAATACCAGACCATGTAACTGAAAATGAACATGAAAAACAGACCAAAAAAAAAAAAAAAAAACTTTCACAGAAAATCCAGATAATGAAAAGATCAAAAAACATATTTTTAAAAAAGTTAATTTTTTTCAGGAAATTAAAAGAAAGTTAAGAACGAGAATTTATAGTGGTGTACTATCAAAATGTGAAAGTACAAGACAGAATTTTTGGAACTGAAAAACACAATAACTAAATTAAGAATTCAATGATGGGGCCTCCCTGGTGGTGCAACGGGTTAAGTCTCGGCACTATGAAGCTATTCGCAGCCACAGCAGCACAAGTTTGATCCCCAGCCAGGGAGCTTCCCACATGGCAGCAGCAGACCTCTCCTGCCTCACCCACGGCTCCCCTCAGCAGTGTACTTCAGTAGATCTGCCTGTTCTGCTCCCCATTCTGTCTCTGGTGAATCCTCTCACTGGCCCCCACACCTCTGGCCCATATCCCAATTCTTGTATGCATAAATAAATCTTAAAAAAAAAAAAAAGAATTCAATGATAGATTCAATAACAAATTCAATGCAGCTTAAGAGAAAATTAGTGAACTGGATGATGAATGAGAATAAAACACACAGGATAAAGCCTGGCGAATCCAAAGAATGCAAAATTCAGCACTTTTTCTGTGATGTTACCAGGTAGGCTTTTCTTTCCTTTTATCCTTATGGGGTTCAAAATGCTTCTTGAATTGTAGCTTGTTATCTTTTTTTTTTTTAAATCTCAGTTTGAGTCATGTGCCACTAAATGACAGCTAACACTGGACTGCATATAGGCTGCAGTCCCAACAATGTTCACAAAGGTAAAATCACCTAATGACTCATTTCTTAGAATATATCCCTATTATAAATGACACATGTTATATGCAGAAAGGAACAAATAGCAATGAAAACAGTGAGTATGTGTGTAATGTGAATATAATTAAGTAAATTTAAAATGTGTAAAAAAATGAAATGTCTTGTGGTTTATATTACAAAAAATATTTTAAAAACAGCATGTAAGTGTAGAGAAGGGGATATAAAGTATATTAAAGTCATTGCACTACCTAAAAATCAGCAACAGTGTTAATTAATACTACTTTTTAAAAACTTATTTATGCATAAGCTGGAGTGTAGGCCAGAGGTGTGGGGCGGTGAGAGGATTCACCAGAGACAGAATGGGGAGCAGAACAGGCAGATCAACCGAAACACACTGCTGAGGGGAACAGCACGCGAGGCAGGAGAGATCTGCTGCACCATGTGGGAATCCCCGGCTGGGTATCGGACTCACGCTGCAGTGGCTCTGGACAGCGTCACAGTACTGTGATTAACCCTTTGTGCCACCAGGGAGGCCCAATTTATACTACTTTTAAAGTGTCAAGGAAACATGTTCTATTCTCCTGAGTTTCTACTAAATGAAAGGAATATTTAATTAACAAAGAATATTGTCTAAGACTAATGAAATCTAATCAATCCAAAAGAATACGAAAAAGGAAAACTAAACAGGTAAAAGAAGTAGGATGTGAATAGCAACTCAGCAGATTTAAGCCTAATTACATTAAAAATAATCACAAAAAATAAAAGCAAGAAATATGTCTTAAATGTAAGGATAGAAAATGGTTAAAAATAAAGGATACCATGTTAAAACTAAGCAAAAGAACGGTAGACTATTTAATATCAGAGAAAAAGGATTTTAAGGCAGAATGTCTTAAAAAACGGGGAGTTTTTATAATAACAAAAATTTCAAATCATCAGGAAGATAAGAACTGTGAATTTGTAATACATCTCAGAGTATCAAAATACATAAAGCAGGGCCTCCCTGGTGGCGCAAGAGTTTAAGTCTCAGCCTATGAAGCTATTAGCCGCCACTAAAACACAAGTTCGATCCCTGGCCAGGGAGATTCCCACATGGCGCAGCAGACCTCTCCTGTCTCGCCCACTGCTCCCCTCAGCAGCGTATTTCAGTCAATCTGCCTGTTCTGCTCCCTACTCTGTCTCTGGTGAATCCTCTCACCACCACCCCCACACCTCTGGCCTACACCCCAATTCTTGTATGCATAAATTAAAAAAAAAAACTTTAAAAAATACATAAAGCAAAAATGAAAATAAGAAAAGAGAAATGGATAAATTTATAATCATGGAAAATTTGAACAGTTTTTTCATTAATTAGGACAGGCAGACAAAAAATTAGTAAAGACACAGAAGAGCTGAATAAATTAACAAATCTGACCTAGTAGAACACTGTACTACTCTACAATTGCAGAATACCTATTGCTTTTACTTTTTTTAAAAGATTTATTTATGCATACAATCTGGGGTGTAGGCCAGAGGTGTGGGGTGGTGAGAGGATTCATCAGAGACAGAGTGGGGAGCAGAGGGTGAGGCAGGAGAGGTCTGGTGCGCCATGTGGGACTCTCCCTGGCCGGTATCAAACTCTTGCTGCAGGGACTCTGGATAGCTTCATAATGCTGCGCTTAACCCGTTGTGCCACCAGGGAGGCCCCCACTGTTTTTAAACACACACAGAGCATTTATAAAAAGTGACCATATGCTAGGCAAAAAGAAAAAAGTACAAATTTCAAAGGATTGAAAACGTAAAAAAGATGTTTTCCTACCACAGTGATTAAAGCTATAAAAACAAAAAGATACCTAGAAAATAATCTATTGTTTGGAAATTAAGGACTACATTTTTAAATAATTTATGATTCAAAGACGAACTTGTAATGGAAGTCAGAAGTTATTTTGGGGCCTCCCAGGTGGTGTAGGGGTTAAGTGTCAGCACTATGAAGCTACCAGCAGCCCCTGCAGCACAAGTTTGATTCCCGGCCAGGGAGCTAACCCACATGGTGCAGCAGACCTCTCCTGTCTCACCCGCTGCTCCCCTCAGCAGTGTATTTCAGTGGATCTGCCTGTTCTGCTCCCCACTCTGTATCTGATGAATCCTCTCAGCTCCTCTCCTCCCCCCACCCCATCTCTGGCCTACACCCCAGTTCTTGTATGCATAAATAAATAAAATAAATCTTAAAAAAAATAAGTGGATAAACCCTGAACATATTATGCTGAGTTAAAGAAGCAGCAAGACATAAAAGGTGACAGATTGTATGATTCTAGTTATACGAAATATCCAGAGTAAGCAAATCCACAGAGGTATGAAGATTTGTGGTGCCTAGGAGCTGAAAAGAAAGGATTACAGAGAGTTAGAGTTTAAAGGGAAGGAGGTTTCTGCTTGGGATGGAAGAAAAATTCTGAAACCAGATAGCAGTGATCACTGCACCACATTGTATGTGTGTTTAATGCTACAGAATAGAACACTTTAAAATGGAGTATTTAATATTATGTGTATTTTATAACAATGGTAAAGAACTGGGAGAAACAGCTGGCAACTTGTATTGGCCCACAGCTATATTTTGCTGATCCCTACATTAGAATATCAAAAGAAGTTCAACATGCAAATGAAAGCTCAGTTTTTAGGCATATGTATAGTATAGTTAAAAAGAATTATCAAAGACCCTAGTAGTACCACACTGCCACCTATCAGCTGGTGAAGGAACTACTGAAAACTTAGTGTTTTGGTTGAATTTTTTAAACTTTAATATTTCAACTTCCTGAATGTTCAACATGTACTGACAACAAAAAAGCGGGGGAGGGCGTGGGGGAGACGGGGCTCTCCATATGCCACATGGCAAGTATTAGAGAAAATATTCAACAAATTACCTAAGAATGATCTCAGGTTCTCCTTACAAAGTTGAAAATAACTCACTTAAGTTAAAAGATACTGGCCTTAATGGTACTTAAAAACATTTTCTTATTCTACAATTCAGTCTCAAGAGTGGGGCAACAGGCGTAAAGGTGTCCCAAAGTGTAACATCCCAAATATGTTACAAAGAACAAGCCAGAAAAACACTTGCCTCCCAAAATCCTTCCCAGGCCCTTTAAATTGCATGGAAGTTATGCTTATTAGGGAGACTCAAAATCAGAAAGATCACGCCAGTATCTTCTGACCCACATCCTCTCCATAAAATCCTTCTCGTGTGCAACTTCATTATCACTTGATCCTTCAGTGACAGAATACTCATGAAACCCTTTTACTTGCAAACAATGTAGTAAGTCTTAGTAATTCTTCTTACATCCCAATGACTTTATATAGTCAAACCCCTATTTAAATCTTGTCCATGCCTTACCTAACTTCATGCAACATATTTCTTCTGCTAATGGTTTCCTATCTCAATTTCAAATTTCAATCAACCTTCGCATTATCTATATTATACACTGTAATATGGACCAAGACCAGAGTGTCAAAAAAAATGTACCATTTATTTATATACTGGGGGGAGGATGACAATGTCATTAAAGTACAAAAAATGAACCCTCAAGCTTGTTTGGTCAAAATCTATGTTAAAGCAGCAAGGTAGGCATTTTCTTTATAGCAGTTTTGGCCAAGAGCGTCAATTGATGTTTTTAATGCAGCAAATCATTTAAAGTGGACTTTGGTTTTCTAACTTACAAAATGTAAGTAAATAACATGCTCTTATCAGTCACTTTTTAATAGAGAATGTGTGCAAGGTATTTTGGGGAAAAGTCAAGAAACACAAAACTATAATGACAATAAAGTCAGAAAGTTCATTTTAAAGAAAAACACAACTTTTTATTGGATTGATTTTTTACCTTAAATTTCGGAACAAATCTAGTGAACTCTTGGTGCCAATTGTTAAGTGTAGATGCTGGCGAAATTATTAAGAAAGGTCCCCAAATGTTCTCTCTCTGAAATAGAAAAACTAGGTCAGTCAACTGTGGGAAAACTGAAGATACATAGTTCAAAATTACAACTAACATTAAGAGCAGTTTAAGAACAAAAAACACAATATAACAAGAGAAATGGAGCCTTTCTCCCAAATCTGTATGCTCGATATTATCCCATATCAATAATGACATAGGCAATAAAGTAACTCAGAGATATCTTGACAAGAGAGCTACCAAGCAATTACTCCCACCCCTGATTCCTTATAGGTCTGCTATATATCACTCACAAAGCATTTATGACACAATGACTTGCATGTGTTGTTTCCCCATACTAGATTATTATAACATACTATTATTTAATTGGTTTAGAGCTTTTGCTTTTTTCAAAATACATTTATACTCATTTTCTAAATTATTTACAAGAAATTATCAAAACTTTGCATAATAGGAAAGGAAACCACAGAGAAAGAAATAAAATTAAGTCAGCTCTTAAGAGGTTAAGAGGATTACCCAAGATTTACATAACACGCTAGTAAGCAGAACTGAGGTATGTGAACCCATGCTTTCTGATCTAAGAAGTAACTAGTCACTATGATGGTGGCTCTCAACAGAAAGGAGTTTGAGTGGAAGGTAAAGTTTAAATCAAACATGCTCAGAAACTATTCTGGCCCTCCTTAAAATCAAATGTTACAACACATTGTGTCACCTTATAAAAGCCTTGAAGGTAAGCAGCAAGTCATTGTCCTGGTATGCTACAGGGCATAGCACTGCTTGGTAAGTAGCAGATTCCCAGTAGAAAATGACCTAGGGAGGAGCTAGACAAAGGAAGATGGAGAGACTGTATCTACCCACCTCAGCCAGATGGGCCAGGAGAGCAATGCTCTGTACTGTTTTACCAAGGCCCATTTCATCTGCAAGAATGCCATTAATACCCTGGGGGGAGGAAAATAAACATGGTCAACACCACTCACATTGCATCACACAGGGCAGTTCAACTTATTGCCCAAATAAAGCAAAAATGACTAGAATACCCAGCTTCAGCACCATTACCCACAGCTGTAAAGATTCCTTTTACCAATTCCAAAGCTGTAACTGTGAATGAAGACAAATGAGATGAACAAGTCAAAGTGAATTTTTCATCTAGCCTAACCCAAGCACAAAAGCAAACAATCAGGTTTAGCAAAACTGCCTAGGAAAAACTACACACATGACGCAAATACTCTCTAATAAATCTCCAGGTTAGAAATACAGAGACATCTTTCTGACTCTTGTCAAAGGATAAAGCTTTTTAAAAGGGACGAAATCTAAAACACCTTGTGCCCATTTCATAATACAATGACACAATGCCTTGAGAAAAAAAGATAACAAATAAACGAGAGTGGGTATGACATAATTCTAAAATTCACCTGTTCATAGAGATTTGCCAACCAGTTCATGCCTTTCAGCTGATAACCTTTTAATTTGCCATTAAAAATTGTGGGCTGTGGAATATCCTCACCAGCCCGGATAGATGGGTTTGCCAGGCTGTAACTTTCCCCAAACCCAGTGCCCGATTTGTTTGCTGCCCGTAAGGCAGCAGCTCTACTTTCTTTTGCATCTTCATCAAAAGACCTTGTCTGGAAAATAAAAAAAAATTAGAAGAAAATGTAAAAGGCAAAAAATTTTTGCAAATAAAATTCATAACGACAACACATCTATCTTGTGCTAACTGAACAAAATTCCTAGTAATGTATGTTATATAAAACAATACATTATATGTATTACTAATATTTTTAAGTTAATTTAAAAATTTTATTAAGAATATGCTTTTGATGGACAAATACAAAGTCAAATTATAAGATTACTTCCTTCACTAAAGAATTTGTTAAAGAGTTGATATGAAATTTGCTTCCTTAACTGGGGTTGGTGGGGAGAAGGCTATTTGTTTGTGTCTACCCTTTCTAGGACCCTGTCAAAGTTGCATAAGGGTTTCTAATGCAGTATATTAAACTATACTTTTCTTAATTCAATCTAATTAGTTTCTCTTTGATTTCACTAAATATCACTAATTCATGAATGAAACAAGTTATTCCTAAAGTGAAAGAAGATAATAGCTAAGTAGTTTCAAGTCATGACAAACTTCTCTTGACAAGCAAAAATCACTAAGCAATTATGATGTATTTCACACTCATTACCCATGATTAGGCTAGAGCCCCCCCCCCAACCAAAATCAAACTATCCTAGCTTCTATAAACATTCATAAACTTTAGAGAAGTGACAGCCCAACTTCCCTCAAGTACTCCTATTGTTCTAAAGTAGACAGAGACACAGTGCTCATTCAACACACACACATTTGCCAAAGTTTTAATTAGAAATATGATTAAGACTAAAGGAAGACCACCTAAATAAAAGAATATTTCCAGGCCCTGTTACAGTTTACCTTTTCATTTTAAAGACTCACCCGCGCTTGATGAATATGGTACGCATTTTCTGCATTCTTCAGGGCCTGGGCTTTGAAATGGTTACTATCTGAAAAGAAAAACTTAAAGATTATTACACCTCATTAATTGACCTCCTTCAAAGATGCAGTTCATACCATAACATTTGACTTGAACTCTCTCATTCTATTTACCCCTATACTCCCAGAAGGCTAGGGAATAGGAAGACTCAAATTCCTTGACACAGGTAAGGACCTGAAAGTGGCAATGGAGGCAGAAGGCTGTCATGGTCTACAGCAGGCAAAGCCAGCTTACAAAAAAACCATGAGGAGACAACTCCAGACTCTAAATCCTGAGTTTCTTGAGTGAAGCAATGCCTAAGCAAGGAAAAGCAAGACAATGAGGATTCACGGTTTTTTATATATTTATGCTGGGTAAGACTATTTCAAGTGAAGAAATACAAATATGTGCAACTCCAAGGTAGAAACACTCTCTTTCTCTTTTATTCTTAGACATGTGTCACTACTACTAGTTTGAAATTACTCTCAAACTTCATTCCAATTTTACTCTCCCCTCAAGATCACAAAATACCAAAATTGAACAGTCTCTTTCTCAGGCTTGATTTATTATGAGAGAGATGATTTTCACTGCTGAGACATGTTCACTGAATTCTTCTGATTTTATAGGTTTCAGTAACAAATCAAATTAAAAAATTCCCCAAATTCCAAGACATATAATTATACCCTTCCTTTCAAAGTCTTTAACAAGTCATTTAATATGCTTATATTATAGAAACATTTACACTTTCCCTACTCTAATACAAATTCCCTTTAGATTAACATTACCTATTGATCAAGACAAAACTTGCAAGAATTAGTAACGTGTACAGGCTTAGATATGAAAACATAAAGGGTACTTACTTCCTCTAATTTTTGATTCAGGACTTACCATAATCTTCCTGTGTGATGTTGACTACCACCCCTCCACCAATGTCAATTTGTCTCTGGGTAGAACTATCTTCCAGTTTCCTTAGAATTTCTTCCTGAATTCCATCATGACCCATGTCTCGCTTGCGACTCATAAAATGGGCATATAGCTCTGTCTGGGTGATTAAAAAGTTGAGTTTTCGCTGTTGCCTCTTGGCCTAAAGGGGAAAAAAAATAGTCAAAAATGAAAATAGAGTAAAATCATTAATCACTTTCAGAGACAACAGAATCACCAAACCTCCAGATAATGTGCATATAATTCATTCACAAGTTATTTACCTTTAGAAAGGCAAAAACCAATGAACTATTTTAACCAAGTTAGTGGCAATAAAAGCAAGAAACAACCTTCACTTACAGTCTAATCATAACGTATGTTTCTTTCCTCTACATTATGAAATCTTTTCTCCATTAGGCTTCTAGCTAATATGCTTATTTCTTTATTATTTTTCTATAGTGGGCACTGAGATACCAACTACATTAAAACAATACTTTTTTTCATAACCTAGGCAAAACACACATGTATACAACATTACTATTTTAAAAAACATAAACATATCAAAAAAACTTTATAATCTATCACCCAAAGTCAAAATAAGTGACTGGAAGCTGTAAGTTATTCTGAGATTCAATGAAGGAGGTATACGAGAATAAGAAACCAATCAAAGGAAGAAACACTCTTCAAAACAAACTACAGTTCATCTGTAATACAGAGTTACAAAACTTGAATACAGGCGAACTACACACACACTTTTTTTGTGTGTTGTGTGAGAAAGCTAAACTCAAAGTGCCTCTTAGAGAAAAGGACGAAGGGGGACCAATGGTCTACGATGGAGAGTTATTGTTGCTTTGGTGGTGGATGTGGTGTGGTAACGTTAATACATCTAAAGAGAGGGGCCTCCCCGGTGGCGCAGCGGTTAAGTGCTGCGCTGTGGAACTGTCAGCAGCGGCGACGCGAGTTCGACGCCCGGCCGGGAGAATCCCACATGGCGTGGCAGACCTCTCCTGCCTCGCCCGCTGCTCCCCTCAGCAGTGTGTTTCTGATCTGCCTGTGCTGCTTCCCACTCTGTTTCTGGTGAACCCTCTCGCCGCCCCACGCCTCTGGCCTGTACCCCAGCTTGCATGTATAAAAAATAAAAAATAAATATAAAAAAAAAAAATACATCTAAAGAGAGGTGTTCCTATACCCCTCAAACAAACACAGTGTTGTAGACCCAACATTACCTCAATAAAAAATAATATAACTTTTAAAAGACTCTCTGAAATAACCTGGCAAAGAAAATCATCATGTTATTAAATAAAACTGGGACTCCCTCGTGGTGCAAGGGGTTAAGTCTCAGCACTATGAAGCTATCTGCAGCCACTAAAGCACAAGTTCGATCCCCAGCAAGGGAGATTCCCACATGACACTGCAGACCTCTCCTGTCTAACCCGCTGCTCCCCTCAGAGGTGTTTTTCAACCAATCTGCCTGTTCTGCTCCCCACTATCTCTGGTGAACCCTTACAGAACATACTATAAATATCAAATTAGAGCCTTTCTTTGGATAACCCATTTTATAATAAAATTTTATAAAGTATATTTGATTTATCCTTGATCCACTTTCTTAAAAGAAAAGGAACCATGAGATAAGGAACATGACCAAGAAAAACAAAAATCACAAAGTATGCAACATAAAAATTATCCTTTCTCTTTAAGGTCTCACAGCAATTGATCCTGATACAAAATAGAAAAAAATCTAACAGAGAGTTTAAGAGAAAATTGAGGTATTTTTCATAACGGATATGGATGTTCATGTTCTAAAGCTAAAGCACTGCCGGGAAAATTTTTCTAAATTGAAATGAAAAAGAATAATATCTCCTTTCACCTTAAAAAAGCTAACACCACATAATTAAATGAACAAAGTAAATTAAGGGAACAATAAAAAAAATTGATCATAAGTAGTTTTATTTCAAAAGGTCAGAGAAAAAAGAAACATCAATCAACCAAGGGTGAAATTTCCATCAATTAGCTATTCAACAGGTTTTCCTGCTATCCAAAAGTGGACAGCTCCTATTGGTATAATTTGGTAAGTATATTCTGGGTCTGGGAATACTAAAATTTTTTTCAAGTAATTTAATGTTATAGCATTCCCAGACCCAGAAAATAACCTACCAAATCACACCAAATAGGAATAGTCTACTTCCGGCAGCAGGGGAAACCTGTAATTGAGAGAATGTCGCAGAAACTTAGACCATAACCCAATCTGTTTACAAAAACTTCAAGATCTGACTCTTTCAAATGCCTCTAAACTCAGTGACTAAGTATTCCAATAGCAGCAAATATTTACTAATTCAGTAATACATGTTTACGTTGTGTGCAAAGATAGAAGTTACCCAGGGACTTAAGAGACTAGGCAAAAATCCATATTCATCCTCCAATGCATCATAAAAGAGGTTCCAAAGCTTTACTCTGAATGGAGCACTACCAACACCTGAAAGAAAACATCCAGTCCTTTGAAACCCTTCTTTATCTAAACCTCAACTTTCCTTTCAAACATCCCAACTACTTTAACAATGTGACAATCATTTTGTTCTCTTAATCTCTCTTCTTGCTTCCTGAATATTGAACAACATACACAGCTGGTATCTGCTGAACCTCAGACTGAGCAAGAATACAGGCTGCAAGTTAAAACAGTAAAGTAGGTGGGAAGGTGGGCCTCAGAACACTGGGCTAGTTGTCCATTGTCCCTCCATCTGGCCCTGTATTTGGAAGCCCTGATCTTCCAATATATCGAAACTGCAGACTACACCTGGAACCAAGCCAAGATAAGCTGTAAGCTGTTTTACTTTCGTTCTTTCCTTTTTCTTTTTTTAAATCGGTCTACCCACCAGAAATAAACAGAGGAATAAAGTTGCAAAGAACACAGGAAATTAACACAGAAGAAGAGAGGTGAAGGGGCCAGGGAAAGGGTATTACTAAAAGAATAAAAACAGAATTGGCTTCCTGAACTAAATCACTATTTTCAAAGTTAAATCTTAAAGCTTTTGGGGGACAATTTCCTTGGTTAGACTTATAATCTATGAAATGCAAACCCACCTCTTCTTATGGCTCAACAATTAAGCCTTTAAATTTTATGCTTTTGTCCTACCTCCCGCATTTCCTCATCTAACTTCCGCTGCTCCAAAGCTTCTTTCTCTGCACGCTTGCGGTGCTCCTTCTCAACCTTCTCATACTTTTTCCAGTACAGAAGCATCTCCTTGGTGAGGCGGCGGGCTCGAGGCAAGGTCTCTTTACAGTTCTTCTGGGCCTGCAAGGCAGCTCGACGTACCTCCTTCATGCACTGGTGAGCGAGCTGCAGATGACAAGTTTTATCACAACCAGGACTCAGCACCAGGGTCAGGTCTCCCTGAACTCCAAGCACAGCATTCATCAATCTGTTCAGTGTACACAGTCCTCCTATGGCCACATGTGATTACTGTCCCTGTAGAGTACTGCGACCCAGTCCCAGAAGTCTGAGTAACTATAAGGGATGAGAAATCTATACATACCTTAGAAGATGGAAAAAAAAGTATAGAGACCTGAGCTGTGCTTGCAAGTCACAATGTGTCATCACACACATTGATAAGCTACCAATGCTTATTATATGCTAGGCTCAATACACATTAAATTATTATTCGCCGTCCTCTATGAACATGGTATTATTATCAACCCCCTTTTTTGGACGAGGAAACTGAATGAATAACTACTAACCCAGGGAAACACAACTACTGTTATCTCATCTGATCCTCACAACTCTCGAAGGAAGTTGTACTCTCTCTCTAAAGGAAAGTATTAATAACACCATTTCTGACAAGAAACAGGCAGATTCTGTGTTATGTTCAAGAAATTAGAGCAGGTATAGTTTTATCTTAAAAAAAATTTAAATACAGAAGGCTAAAGGACATTTTATAGAACATTCAGAAATAGTTTCTGAATAGGTACTATTACTTACCCAGGTACTATTAGACTCTTTAGCCACTATTAGATTCACCATTATGAGACAAGAACAGCAAAAATGGATCCAAAGAACATAGTTTAGCAAAACAAAATAGAAAATATAAAACTACAATTTTACCTTTCGGCTATTGGTGAGAAACAGGTTACGAGCTGAAGCTTTCTGCTTGTTGGCCTAAAATAATGGAAAATAATATTTCACTTAGTATTCCTTTTTGAAATAAGATTGTACAGAAAAACAGTTTTATTCAACCCCTGATGGGTTAGAAAATAAAAGTTAAGCCAAGTATACTCAAGATACATTATTTCTAAAGGTCACTGAGATATACCATATCAGATGCAAAAAAAAAGCCACTAAAGTAGCATTAAGAACAAGCTAATGCTATGGCTACCTTAGTCTTCTGTACAGTTTTGGGAAGAGTCAAAGTTACATATGAGGCTTGAAGTGGACTAAGAAAATGTAACAACTGGGCCTCCCTGGTGGCGCAGTGCTCGCGGTTGGGCACTGCGCTGTGGAGCTGTCGGCAGCACGTGATGCGAGTCCCAGCCTGGAAGAATCCCACATGGTGCGGCAGACCTCTCTTGCCTCGCCCGCTGCTCCCCTCAGCAGTGTGTTTCTGATCTGCCTGTTCTGCTCCCCACTCTGTCTCTGGTAAACCCTCTTGCCGCCCCATGCCTCTGGCCTGTACCACAGCTTGTATGAATAAATAAATCTTAAAAAAAAAAAAAAGAAAAGAAAAAAGAAAATGTAACAACCTACTATAACACTGATTTCACACTGATTAAAACACAGTGCTTCCAAGGGCTAATCTGCAAAGAAGTTGCGATAACAGGGCACCCAGATGCAGGAACTTAGAGGAAAGGTAAACTAGCCTTGCAGTTTGTGATTCTTGTCTCACTTCCTTTTCTCACCTTCAACAGAGGCAAACCTGCTGTTAATATTACTCAATTTCTGCCATCATTTAACCCTCGTCTTCTATAAAGGACTGAGTCATATTTATTAACACAAAATGACTTAGCAGTCCAAAATCCAATATTAAGCTGCTCACCATGTCTTCCACTTCCGCTTAAAAAACAAAATAGTAAAACCTACTGTACACCTCAAAAAGCCTGATATCCCAGGAAGGATCATTTGACATGGGAGGAGTCAGAATAGACAGAGGTGAGTCTGATATCTGTCAAGAGTTCTCCCCTTGAGTCTCAAGAAACAGTGGTTCAAAGTTACAGAGAGCTGGAAAGTCATTTCTCAAATATTCCCACCTCAGACTGCTTAATGAAATGTTTAGGTCTTTTATGAAAAACTTCCTTTCACTAATTCTTAAGGGGCTATTACCAGTTTAAAGCAAAGAATCTCAAACACGCCCACTGAATTCTTATCATTGAAAAGGCATCATCTGAAGTCTTTACCAAGTATCAAACAAGTCTCCCCATAATTTTTCCAGTCAAAAGTGAACATACATGGTCTCCGTGGTGGCACAAGGGGTTAAGTCTCAGTACTATGAAGCTATCAGCAGCCTCTGCAGCGTAAGTTCGATCCTGGCCAGGGAGCTGACCCATATGGCGCAGCATGTGAGACCTCTCCTGTCTCACCCACTGCTCCCCTCAGCAGTGTATTTCAGTCCGCCTGCTCTACACTGTCTCTGGTGAATCCTCTCACCCCCCACACCTCTGGCCTGCATCCGGCTCTTGTATGTGTAAACAAATAAATCTTAAAAAAGAATCTATGAAAAAAAAGTGAACATACACAAACTCTCAGAAATACTTTAAATAAGCTGATATCACCAATATCATGACATGTAATATGTGCCTCCTGCTGTGACTGATGTACCAAGAGGAAAAGCATCACTCCTCTGGTGATCTCACCAAAAATGCATAACCAAATCTAATCACGAAGGAAACGAAACATCAAACAAATCCAAATTCACAAGCTTGCTACAAAACAGTCTTATACTCTTTAAAAATGCCATGAAGGACAAAGGCTGAGGAAATGTTTCAGATTAAATGAAGTTAAAGAGACATGACAACTACAGGCAATATGAAGCTCTACACTGGATCCTGGATTGAATCATTGGTTAAAAAAAAAAACCTGTAATAATAGGACATTATTCAGACGATAGGACATGATTGAGACAAATGAAATATGGTCTGTGGATCAGACAGTAATTTTCACTTCCCCCCCTTCTATATTTATTTATTTGTTTTCTCACATAGTTGTTCAGATAATTTTTATAGCTGCACTGTGTTTATGTAGAGAGGATGTCTCTTCTCATAGGAAACAAACATTGAATTATTAGAAGTATCAAACTAATAAAGTCTCAAAGTAATCCTCATAATGAGTGAGGAAAAAGTATGCATTTATGTAACAAAAACAAATAAAGCAAACAATTGCTAAATATGAGTAAAGGATACATGGCAGTTCCTTGCATTATTCTTGCCATGTTTTTTAAAAACTTTGTTTTGAACTAATTTTAGACTTACAGAATAGTTGCAAAAAATAGTACTGAGTTCCCTCACATCTCTCCCCAATTTCACTAATTTTAGCATCTTATATAACCACAATACAATTATTAAGAAAGGAAATGAAGATTAGTAAAATATTATTAACTAGACTACTGGTCTTATTTGAATGTCAACAATTTTTTCATTAATATCTTATAACTATCCTAGGATCCAATACAGAAACCCACATTGCACGGAGTGGCTTTTCTCCTTGGTCTCTCGCCATAATTAACATTTCCTCAGTCTTGATTCACGTTTTCGACACTTCTGAAAAGTACTAAAGCAGTTATTCTGTATAATGTCCATAATCTTGTGGTTTCTATACTTTCTCATGATTGGAAAGACATTATGTATTTTGGCAATAACAATAATGTCACTATAATGATGCATTTTTCTCAGAGCATTTTATCAAGCAGTTCATGATGTCAAAGTTTACATTACTAGTGATATTTATTTTAGTTTGATCATTTGGTTAAGGTGCCCACTACCAGCTTTTACCACTACAGTCACTTTATTTCCCTATATACTAATATGCACGCTGGGATAAATGTCTGAGTCTATGGAAATTCTGTTTTTCTCTAACCTTTGCCCTCTAATTTTTAACATTCAATAAATGTCCAATCAGCAACAATTATAACTGGGGTATCTGCATAATGATTCCTTATTTCCTTCTATACTAATTGGAATTCTACAAGAGTTGCTCCTCTACCACACTTATTTGGTTATTCAATCATTTATTTATGGAAGTATGGACTCAAATATTTCTTTTCATAGGTAAAAATCCAGTATTTTCATTATTAATTTTGTTGTTCAATTAGTCTAACTTTGGTAATGAGGAATTCCTTCAGGTTGGTTCCTGTGATCTTTTACAATTCCCCCTCATTCTTTTATCACTCACTGCTTTAGTTTCTGGCACCACAAGATGTTTAAGGCTCATACTGTATTTTCCCTTATGAGTTCTGTAATAAATTACTTCCAAGGAGTCCTGGCTCTCTTTAATAGAATATAAAAAGCATTTAGAAATCAAGAGATGGGTGTGAGGTATTCTCATCGTTACTAGGTATCACAGCTTCTAGGCCGTCTCAGCAAACCAAGCCAAAAAAACACACATGCATTATTAATCCAAGTAAACACACCCAACTATATTCCTGTTCTTACCCATCTGTACGTTTTGTTTTTTTTTAAAAAAGGACCCTTTAAGTTTATACTGATATCTCTGATTCCAGTCAAACATCACATTTTATGTTTCCCCTTTTCCTAACTTCTAACTGCTTTCAGAAATTGACTCTCATCTACAAATACATATACTTATTTGTTCAATCTCAACATACACATAGTTTCAAAATTGCTAATTCACTCCCCTACAAAAACACTTTTACTATGCAAATCCTGACATACATGTATAGTTCCTTTGGTCTCTAGCATTACATATCCAATCAAAATATTGTTATCCTCACTTAGATGAGTTACTTTTCTCTACTTCCAATAACTTCACTATGTTAGTCATTTCTAATAGTTAAGTTTATTTATTCTTATTTTTACTCCATTTGCCCACTCATGCTGCCTTCAATCTCCCTCTCCACCCCTTAATGGTTGGTTTTAATTGTTTTGTTTATTTTGGGGGTATGTCAGGAGTATGCTAAACATTATTATGATTCTAAAGTCAGTCTTATACAAAATTATATACACAAAGACTTTCTCCTTATCCTTGCTTTCCTGTTCTTATTCCTTCCCTTTTCTATACCTCTTTTCTACTGGTTCTCTACAAGGAATCAATTACAATTTCTGTTTGATCCTTCTTTTATTTTTTTGGTATGAAGAGATTATTTTAAATTTTCTTAAATTCCCATTTTTCTTACATGAAGGGTAATATACTATAGAACCTGTATTTTACTTTTTCACTTAATAAAATGTCCTAGAGATTTCTCCCTATCAGTTCAGAGAGGTCTTCTTCATTCTTCCTTCTTAATAGCTGTGTAATAATCCACCATCTAGAACTATCATAGTTTCATTTGAACCCAACACATGGAGACTTAAGTTGTTCCATTATTTTATAATTACAAGTAATGCTGCAGTGAATAACCTTTTATTTGTATTTTTGTATCAGGGTAGGTTCCTAAAAGTGGAAGTGCTGGTTTGAAAGGTAAGTGCACATGCCATTTGTTAGGGGTTGCCAACTTTCTCTCCAAAACATTTCCCTCTCAGCTGTTTTTCTCAGCGGCAAGGTATGAGTGCGTCTGTTTCTCTACAGCGTCCTTAACAGAATGTGTTCTCTTATTTTTTGCCAATGCGATAAGTGACAAACAATGTCTGTAATTTTAATTCTTGTCACTAATCCAATTATGAGAAATTTTTTGGTCATTTTAATATGTTTGAGCATCATTTTTATATCTTTCTTAGTGAACTGTCTTTTCACGTTGTTTTCCCATTTATCTACTGAAGTTGTGGTCCTCTGTCGCTCAATTTTTAAGAATTCTTTATATATTAGCAATAACAGCCTTTTCAATGTGGTATAAAATACAAGTAATTTCTCCCAGTTTGTTAGTTGTCTCTTGTCATGTAAAAAGTTTATTTTTATGCAGTCAAATTTATCAATATTTTCTTTGCCTCTGGATGTCACAGCTTGAAACTCTTTTCATATACAAAATTTAAGTAGGAATTCAATCACGTATTCTTCCAGTATTTATATGGTTTCATTTTTTACATTGAGATCTCCAATCTACTTAAAATATATGAGTGAACTATAGATCTAATTTTATCTTTTTCCAAATAGCTACCCAGTGTCCCAGCATCTTTATTAAAAGTCCATTAATCTTGTCTACTGGTCTATTTCCCTCGTCATGTGCAAGCACCACACCAATTTAATTGTAGAGGTTTTGTAGTATATTTTAATGTTTGATGGAGCTTTTTCAGTGTTTACCTAACAATTCTTGCGTAATGACTTTTTTTTACAAGGACTTTATCAATTTTTCTAAATTGAGAAATTATTCTTTTCTTGCACCTTAAAAGGACAAGTTTATTGGGAAAAGGAGAAAGAAAAAAAAGAAGCACCTCTATTGTCACAGGCATGCAGGAGAGCTGCTCCTTTTCAGATTTCTACTATGGATTAAGCTCAATTTATAACTGGCAATTAACTGGGTAAAATACAAATAACTGATGAATCTGAGTAAGGGTATGTAGACACTCCTTGCATTATTCCATAAAGCTTTTAAAATTGAAATAGAAAAACACAATGATATCAAAGCCAAACGAACTAAAAGAACAAAAGGAATGTTTATACATCTTTTGCTTAACACTTTGTGTGCCGGTGCCCTTTAAATTTACCAGCCCTTGGGGCCGGCCATTTTCTGTGCCACAGCATGAATGGTATAAGCATTCAATAAAACCACACAACTCCTGAACTACTGGATATTAAAAAAACTGTAATATCTCTCATAAAACACCTTACACTTTCACCAAAACAATGTGTACAGCTTCTAGACTGAGTACGATCAAAGAAATAGCTCCTAATAGTTCCAAGTAAATCCACCGTGGCGTGAAAAACCGGACACTAGATGAACATGTATTAATACGTGAGTGACCACCTGATACTGGTTGACAAAAACACGTACTAATACGTAAGCGGACCACAAAGTGTTAAATCCCTCACATTTTCTGTAATTATTCAATAATCTACAAATGTTTACACACTCACTAAGAAACACATTATCTCCACCTCTTAATTTCCTCTATTATTACCTATAAATTTGCTATCAAATCCTACAGCGATATGTAAGAAAAGAGTGCTCCTTCTCAAGAGTTTTCCCTCCATTTTTTTTGACAAGTGGCACACAACAATTAATTTTGATTAAATTTTAGAAAAATAGTTAACCAGAGAGAGGACTGCTCCGCATTATCTTAATTCTAAAAGATTAGGTTCCTTCCTGAACTCTGAAAGGGTATCTAGTTCTCACAGCTCCTCTTTAATGGGCAGGAAGAAAAAACATTCTTGCCATCTCCTGTACTGGACACACTCGCTCACCTTTGGTAGTTCCTTTTTCACAATGCTGAGCCACACTTTCCTGCGACGAGCATTCAGCTGCTCAATGGACAAATGCTTCTTCTTGTTGCCAGGAGGAGGCGCATCATGAGAGAACTTGGCGAAGACTTTGGTCTGGTGGTGGCGACGAGGGGATTCTTCAGAGGACAGTTCTTCATCCCGTCGTCTTTTCTTCTTCACTTTTTTCAACTTGGCTGAAAAGGAAACAAAATCTCAGAAAGTTGGAAGGAAATTTCTTCTCTTCCAAAGGAAATTGCCATAAAACAACCTAACCACTTCAATTCAAGGTTCTTTCCTCATTCTACCTGAGGATAGTTCACAAAAATCACTAAAGAGAGATCGAATTACCATGGAAAAGAATATCCTGGATATCCTCTCTAGATACATGAAAGAGAAATAAAGAATAATACCTAAAAAAAAATTAATCTTGAACCCAACAACAGGAAAGGAGGCTTATAATGTTATCATGGGCTCAAGTAATTGCCAAAAGGAAAGACAAGAAAATTAACCGAGAAGGAAACAATGTATTAAGTGATATGACACTAAGACCTGTAAAGTGAAATTCATATATGGACAAATACCTAAGTTGAAGGGGAGGGTGGGGAAAAGAGATAACATAGGAGATAAACGGAGAGGATGCAGAAAAAAGAAAGCCAAAAAGTGTCTTTTTGAGTAGAGTTCAGACCTTCACAGGAATAAAATCAGCCTTGTAGAGACAGTTTTAAACTTTCCCTTCCTATTTACTTCCTGATTTTCAGCTGCTTAGAGCTCAGTAAGAGAGGAAAGATTTCCTGGCAAACAGGCAAACAAGCACTACAGATCATCAGAAGGTGATCTATTTTAAATCAACAAATACAGCAACAATTATAACTTATTCCAAACATTTCAGGTTACTCTCCATATTTCCCTATGCATAATCAACGTTTGCAAATTATGTAGAAGGAAAAAAAGGGAATAAACTAATTGGCTTAAAGCTTTGGCTAGGAATTTGTAGTTTTTATATCCTTTTGATTCTAGAAAAGAGCATAAATAAAATATGAACTAAAGTTAATAGTACTCACTATAATTAGGAGAGACACAAACATTTTTCAGATAAGGCAAATTTTCACTACATGGATTATATGCAAAGCTCAAATGCACCAGCACATCGGAACAACCCTAAACTAAGAATGAATAAATATGGAAAGCAAGTCAATATACTCACCTTTAAGTTTCTTTTCCTCTTTGAATTTCTTTTTTTTGGGTCCAAGAAGGTGCCGCTGTTGCTCATAGAAAGGGTCATATGTAGAGAGCAGACCTGCACTGTAGTACTGATACTGCTGCAACTGAGGCAGGCAAAAATAGTGATGCTCAGAACAATATGTCTGCTTTCTGTGCACAACATTCAAATCGTGTTTACTATAGGAAGCTGAGCGACAGAAAACCATAGCTCCGAAATATGGTATTCTTCCCACAAAGAAACCAGTAAGATTTAATACAACACAGTGAATTATTTCCTTAACTTCAAAACAAAATGGGTTCATAAAATCAAAAAACAACAAATAAAAATAAAATAAAAACAAAACAAAATGGGTTCCGTGGCTATACGCACGGCAAGTTGCTGGAATAATTCAAGGAAAAGAAAACTTTCCACGCTTCCATAAGAACATTTACTAAATCCTAACATATCTGAGAGATGCAATCCATTTCAAAAAGTCTCACCTTGGAATTCATCAACAAGAAACAAATCGTATTTCTATTATCAGTAAGCCCTCAGATTTACTAAGGTTTCTGATGCCCGTTTTCCCATCTTTTGTCTTCTATTTGGTTCCGATATTCACCAACCATTCCAATTCTCTAGTCTTTCATATTCCAATTCTACAATTTTTCAAGTTTTTTCCTCCTTCATCTCCTATTAATAGCCTGAGATTATAGAGCGTGCTTATGTTGCTAGAATTCTAACATATGAATAATCTTTCTAGTTTTCTGTCCAGGGAATAGTTCTTTCAAATATTTCATTTAAATTGATCTACAATTCTTACATTTTGTAGCACTTATTACTAATAGACAAGTGCAAGTATAAATTAAAATCAGGTAGTCACTGTTGAATCTCTTCCTGGATTATTGTCAAATGACATAACAAATGACAAGTTATCCAAAAGCTGAAAGTAGGATAGAAAAGTGACATAGAGAACTATTACAAGATCCTCGTCAAAGATCAAAATTAAATAAGTGTTCGGCCCTCCCTGGTGACACAAGGGTTAAGTCTCAGCACTATGAAGCTATCAGCAGCCACTGCAGCATGAGTTTGATCCCTGGCAGGGAGATGCCCACATGGCACAGCAGACCTCTCCTGCCTTGCCCGCTGCTCCCCTCAGCAGTGTACTTCAGTCAATCTGGCTGTTCTGTGCCCCACTCTGTCTTTGGTGAATCCTCTCACCACCCCACACCTCTGGCCTGCACCCTAGCTCTTACATGCATAAATAAATAAATCTTCAAAAAAAATTAAGTGATCATAAAGCTGTATACATAGAATCTGTGAACTTTCCCACATGTATATTTATTTCAATTAAAAGAACGACCAGGGCCTCCCTAGTGGCACAACGGGTTAAGCGTGGCACTATGAAGCTATCCAGAGCCACTGCAGCAGGAGTTCGACCCCCAGCCACGGAGATTCCCACATAGCACAGCAGCACGCTTCTGCCTCACCCACTGCTCCCCTCAGCAGTGTACTTCAGTCGATCTGCCTGTTCTGCTCCCCTCTCTGTCTCGGGTGAATCCTCTTACCACCCCACACCTCTGGCCTATACCCCAGCTTGTATGCATAAATAATTCTTTAAAAAAAAAAAAAAAGGACCACCAAGTCTGTCTTTACACTGTATTCTGAGAAGGAGCTCTGTGAATGAAAACAGTCAGATATCTTACTATTTATCACTTCTAAAGATTTATAACCTTCAGCATCTTACACAAAGCTTTCTGAACTAACTTTGGATCCTAAGTAATTGCTGAAGGTTTTAGGTTTTCAAATATGCTAAAGTTCATTATGTATAAAATACTATACTTATGAAAAAAATCAGAAGACTTGGTAACAGCATTCACATAGTCATCATCCTGCTTGGCTCCCTGAAAATCCATCGCCATCATGAACAAAGCAGTAGCTATCTGGAAGACGAAGTTCAAGACCAACTGACTGCTTCAGCAAAAACAAATGATCATTAACATCCTTTGGCCTGACAAAGGCAGTAATACCTAACACAGAAATTGGGGAAAAACTAGCTAAAATGTACAAAACTACCCCTGATGTCACCTGTATATGTATTTGGATTCAGAGTCTATTTTGGAGGTGACAAGACAACTGGTTTTGGCATGATTTATGATTCCTTGGATTATGCAAAGAAAAAGGAACCCAAACACAAACTTGTAAGACATGGCCTGGATGAGAAGAAAAACACCTCAGGAGTACAGCAAAAGGAGTGCAAGAACAGAATAAAAAGTCAGGGGGACTATGAAAGTCAATGATGGTGCTGGGAAAAGTGAACTGGAGACTAGACAACAGAATAAATAAATATTCTACAGTGACTTTTTTTTTTAAAGTACTTAAAAATTATTTATTTATTTATTTATTTATGCATATAAGAACTGGGGTTTAGGCCAGAAGTACGGGGGATGAGAGGATTCACCACAGACAGAGTGGAAAGAACAGGCAGCTCTACTGAAACACACTGCTGAGGGGAGCAGTGGGCGAGACAGGAGAGGTCTGCCGCACCATGTGGGTCAGCTCCCTGACTGGGGATAAACTCATACCACAGTGGCTGGTGATAGCGTGATAGTACTGAGACTTTAATTCCTGTGCTACCAGAGAGGTCCTATTCTACAGGACTTTACCTGTGTTGATTATGCAGATTTTTCATGAAAGGATTAATAAATTAAAACCTTAAAAAACTATCATCATTCTAATTATAGCATGTAAAGAGACTTTTTCCAAGATAGCAACACTTCTAAATGCAATTATATAAAAAAGCAACCAATGGAATATAAAATAGTACAGTCACTTTGAAAAATAGTCTGGCAGTTTCTCAAGAGTAAGCATATAGTTATTACCCAGCGATTCCATTCATAGCTCTATATACAAGAGAAATGAAAACATGTCCACAATGAAAATTTGTATAAAAATCTTCATGAAAAAAATAAATGAAAATAAACAATCTTCATGGCAGCATTATTCTTAGCAGTCCTAAGTGGAAACAACCAACATGCGGATCTATTGATTCATTACAATCAAAAAGTGGTAACACTTCAATTAGTTCATAAAATGTGGTAGGTCCATATAATAGAATGCTATTTGGTAATGAAAGGAATTAAGTATTGATATATTCTACAACATGAGTAAACCTTGAAAAAATTATGCTAAGTGAGAGAAATCAGGCATAAAGGATCATGTACTGTTTCACCTGTATAAAATGTCAAGAGAGACATATTTAAGAGACAAATGGGGCCTCCCTGGTGGTACAACGGGTTAAGCACAGCACTATGAAGCTATCCAGAGCTACTGTAGCACAAGTTCGCTACCCAGCCAGGGAGCTTCCCACATGGCGTTCACACCTCTTCTGCCTCGCCCGCTGCTCCCCTCAGCAGTGTACTTCAGTTGATCTGGCTGTTCTGCTCCCCCACTCTGTCTCTGGTGAATCCTCTCATCACCCAAACCTCTGGCCTACACCCCAGCTTGTATGCATAAATAAATATTAAAAAAAAAAAAAGAGAGAGAGAGACAAATGGTGGACTATGGCTGCCTGGGGCTGAAAAGAAAGGAGAAAATGAGAGGCAATGGCCAGGGGTAGGGGGTCCTTCCAGGGTGATGAAATGTGTTGGAATTAGATAGTGATGGTAATCACACAACTAATGAATACACTCAAATGTGAACTTTAAAAGGCTGGATTTTTTTGGGTGTATGAGTTATATCTCCATAGAGTTGTAGTTAAATCACTACCACCACCATCTCAATATAAATGATGCATCTTTAATGAATATAAACCAGAGGGAAAATCCCAGCATGAAGGTCTGAGATTTCTTTTGAAAGTCTTACTATCTTGGGCCTCCCTGGTGGTACAAGGGGTTAAGTCTCAGCACTATCAGGCTATCACCAGCCACTCCAGCAGGAGTTCGATCCCTGGCCAGGGAGCTAGCCCACATGGCGTAGCAGACCTCTCCTGTCTTGCCCACTGCTCCCCTCAGCAGTGTATTTTCAGTGGATCTGCCTGTTCTGCTACCCACTCTGTCTCTGGTGCATCTTCTCACCCGCCCACTCCCCATACCTCTGGCTTGCACCCAGTTCTTGCGTGCATAAATAAATAAAAACAAATTTTTTTTTAAGATTTATTTTTATTTTTGCATACAAGCTGGGGTGCAGGCCAGAGGTGTGGGGTGGTGAAAGGGTTCACCAGAGACAGAGTGGGGAGCATAACAGGCAGATTGATCAAAATACACTGCTGAGGGGAACAGTGGGCAAGGCAGGAGAGGTCTGCTGCACCATGTAGGAATCTCCCTAGCTGGGCATCGAACTCGTGCCACAGCTGCCAACAGCTCCACAGCGCCATGGTTAACCAGTTGTGCCACCAGGGAGGCCCAATAAAAACAAATCTTAAAAAAAAAAAGTCTTACCTCTTTGTCTTTACTATACTTATTCTGGTGAAGTTTCTTATATTTGTGAAGTCGCAGCATGTTATGAAGTTCTTCTCTACTAAGATTGAGTTCTTCTTCTTCTTCCTCCTCCTCCTCCTCCTCCTCTTCATCATTGTCTTCACTCTGAGAATCTGCCTCACTAGACTCATCACTTAGTAGAATACTCTGAAAAAGGGAGGAAATAGAAATGGAACTTCAGTTACGAAGCAGTTCCTTTTGCAATTCAAGCAATTTTTCTAGATCCAAAACAATGACACAAACAGTTGGAGGACATGCATTCCACTCTCCCTTATAGTGTCACTAATTATTCAAACAAGAATAGGATGCCAATTAAACTCAGTGGGCATGAATTAAAGAGCACTAAAACATGAGAAATGCTATAAACAGCAACAAGGCTAGATTTCATTAAGTACTTATACAGAAAATACTCTAACTAAATATCAAGGCAAAAAAAAATGAAACAAAACAAAAAAAACTATGATCTAAAGGAATACAGAAAACGTATAGTTAATAAATGAGGAACTCAAAATCCATTAAAAACTGATGAACAGATAAACAAAATCCACTGGAAATGAAATATTCAGTCATAAAAAGGAATAAACTACAGATATGTGGCAAAACATGAATGCACCTTGAAAACAAAGTAAGTGAAAGCCACATATTGTATGATTCCATTTAAATGAAATGTCCAAAGTAGGCAAAGCCATAGACAAAAAACAGGCTAGTGGTCGCCAGAGGTTAGGGGAAGTAGAGGAAAGGGAATGACTGCTAATACATACAGAGTTTCTTTTTGGAGAGATGAAAATGTTCGGAAGATTGTGGCTGCACAATCTTTATGAATATACTAAAAATTATAAATTACAAGCTTTAAAATGCTAGATTTTAAGACATGTGAGTTATATCTCAATTTTTAAAAATATGATGGCTAAACAAAGATTTCTGCATTCCCAACAGTGCAAAGCCTCACTAATAAGAAACAAATCAGACCGATTACATAGAAACCTTCTAAAAGGCCTATCAATTAAAAAAGAACACCTTTAATTACTTCGAGGGCTTCACAAGAAAAGCAGGAAATAGAGAAATAGCTTCAAAAGAAGAAACGTTATCCTTAACTTAATTTGGCAAATGACAGTAATGTTTTAAGAGTATAAACAAGATTATACCACTCCCATTTACAAACACTCAAAGGCTTAGCACTGTAACACCAGTAAAATGCAAATTCCTTAACATGGTGTACAAGGGCCATGGGATCAGGCTCTCTAACCCCATTTTCTACTCACCTCTCAATCATGTGCTGCAGTCATACCAACCTTCTCTCTCCCCGAAGTGAAGACTTACCCAGCTGTTCCCTCTGATTGAAATTATCTTATCTTAAACTCAAACATTCTCTCTGATCATTCAGATTATCAGTTGAAGCCATATTTATTTGTTTACAGACGTAATTATGTCTTCCTCCATTAGAATGGAAGCTCCACAGGTCAGGAACCCTGTCAGTCTACAATAGTATCCAACACACAGGATGCCCTCAACCAACATTTACTGAATGAATGAAATACACAGGGACTGATGATTAATAACTCAGATAACACTGTAAGCCAGTGGGGGCAGGGATCCAATCTGATAAATTTTGTACTCCCTTATTCCCCAGTGTTTTATACTCAAAAATGTGTGTTAAAATGAACTTCATTGAGTTTTCTACATTTTTCTCTTAAAGATTTCATAAAACCACAACCAGAATAAAAAAACTGGTAACAATAAAAATCTCTGCCAATGTGCCAAAATGAGTCAATAACTTTCCTTCCTATTTGTAATTTCAGTAGGTTATTTGAATTATAAACATTCTGCTTTATCTCTTACCTTTAGCCACTTTCTGCTTTTCTTCAACTTAGAGAAGTTATATAAATTCCCTTTGTCAGATTTTGATTCTACATAAAGAAACAAAGAATTAAAAAAAAAAAAAAAAGAATGACCTCCCCAAAAGAACTAAGAGTCCAAAGGGGTCCCCAATCACACTGACCTGACTGCAGAACCCCATTCAGTGCATATGTGTTTAACATTCCAGAACTGCTTGCTCCAGAAGTTTCACCAAGCAATGAATTTGGAGGTTCTTCCTTGACTTGTATTAAGGGATCCCCAGACTGGGGCAATAAAGGATTACTGTCATCCAATCCATCTTCACTTTCATCACTATAAATTGAAGAATGATAAATCCACAATCACATTTAACCCAGCAAAAATTACCAATTATGGTCAGTATATTGAACACAAAAGAAATTGATACTTAGAACAAGCTGTGTTTTATTTGAAAGAAAATAAAAACATCAAACATACCCCAAAATAAAGCGCTTTAATCCTAAATGCCACAGAAAACAGGAATCAGAAATACGGTCAAAAATATTGGGAAGATGGAATAACATACCTAGAAATATTCCTGTTGAAGATGGCTGATGTTTGCCGCAGGAAATGGTCCAATCGGAGGGCCCTCTCCAGGTACTGAAGATAGAGGGGCTTTGCCAGCTCAGTACAGCCGCCATCGTCCCCGGCACCCAACTCCGAGGCCATAGAACAAATCTGTCTTCATGCACAAGGGTCTCCGACTACACGACTACAGAATGGAGAGACCCGGTGAAAGATGAAATGCTATTCATTCTCCCTTTATCTTGTCTGCTTGTTCTCAATTTAAAAAGAAACCAGACATTCTAGAACATAAGATGGAAAGACAGCCTATATAAATATCATCATGATAAAGCTCTTGTCAGACACCGAATACTAAGGCAAAGGCAGATGTTAAAACAATCAATATAAGAACATCCCTCATCTGTCTTTCATATAGCATCAACTGCCTTATAACGACTGTGTCAAGAATTTAGGGGCTAAGTCAGAATTAAAAGAGGTAACAGAGTAATTATCCACTATCTGAAATACAATGATTACTCAGTAAATGATAAATTATTTTTTTAAGTTCATAACCTAACAAACTAAGTAGCCAGCTTAAATGAAATGATAACATCTCTACAATGAATTTTCTTCTGTTTTTATTAGTGTTATAATGCCACCTAACATATATTTATTTTAAGGAAATACTAAAAATGTCCTTCCGCAAATGATTTATAGATTCAGCACAATCCCTATCAAAATCCCAGTCAGTGTTTCTGTGTCTTTTAGAAATGACAAGCTGATTCTTAATTTAGAAATACAAAAAACCACAATAGTTAAAATAATTTTGAAAAGAAAAAAACAAAAACAAAAACCCAGGGTCAACCAACTTACACTTCCTGTCTGTAAAAAAATATTATAGAGCTTCATTAATTTGAACAGTGTGATGTAATGTAGCATAAAGATACCCACATAGGTCAACAGAACAAAGCTGAGAACCCAGGAACAAATCCTTTCATTTATGGGCAATTAATTATCAATGAAGGTGCCAATAAAGGATAGTTTTTTCAACAAAATGAGCTGGGACAACTGGTTATCCTCCTACAAAAAGGATAAATAGAAGCCTTGACCCCATACCACACATTAACTCAAAATTAACTCAAAATGGATCAAAGACCTAAGTGTCAACCCCAAACTACAAAATTTCTCTTAGGAATACATAAAAGAAAATTCTCATAACTTCGGTTAGGGGAAAAGTTCTCAGACATAGTATCAAAAGCACAACCCATTATTAAAAGGTTAGACCACCAAAATTTAAAAGCTTTGTGCTTCAAAAAATACCATTAAGAAAATAAAAGACAAGTCATGGACTAGAAGAAAATGCCTGAAGTTGTATATCTAATGAAAATTTTGTATCCACAATGTATAGGGAATTCTTACAACTCCATAAGAGGATACTAGACAACTCAATTAAAAAATGGGTGGGCATTCCTGGTGGCACAGGGTTAAAGTCTCAGCACTATCATGCTATCACCAGCCCCTGCAACATGAGTTCAACCCCCCCCCCCGCCAGAAAACTAACCCACATGGTGCAGCAGACCTCTTCCGTCTCACCCACTACTCCACTCAGCAGTGTATTTCAGCAGATCCTCCTGCTCTGCTCCCCACTCTATTTCTGGTAAATCCCCTCACCCCTGCACCTCTGGCCTGCACCCCAGTTTCTGTACACATAAATAAATAAAAATAAATCTTAAAAAAAGGGCCTCCCTGGTGGCGCAGCGGTTAAGCGCTGGGCTGTGGAGCTGTCGGCAGCAGCGATGTGAGTTCGACGCCCGAACAGGGAGAATCCCACATGGTGCGGCAGACCTCTCCTGCCTCACCCGCTGCTCCCCTCAGCAGTGTATTTCTGATCTGCCTGTTCTGCTACCCGCTCTGGCTCTGGTGAACCCTCTCGCCGCCCCACGCCTCTGGCCTGTACCCCAGCTGTATGTATAAATAAATAAATCTTTAAAAATAAATAAATAAATAAATCTTAAAAAAAAATGGGCAAAGACTCTGAAAAGACATTTCACCAAAATAGATATACAAATGGCTATTGATACATAAAGATGGTGGACCTCAAAAAATGCAAATTAAAATTACTGCAAGATACCATTTTATTCCCACTAAGATGGCTATGTAAAAGAGATAGATAATAACAATTGTTGAGGGATGTGTAGAAAACCCAATATCCCCACACATTACTGGTGAAAATTAAAATAACAGCCACTATAAAAATGTTTGACAGTTTCTTAAAATTATGATATAACCCACCATTTCCACTCCTAGTTATCTACTCAAGAGATATGAAAACACATGTCCATGCAAAGACTTTCCTGTGAATGTTCATAGCAGTATTATTTATAATAGTCAAAAGGCGAAACAATTCATCAAATTTCCATCAAATGGTAAATGGATAAACAATATGGTATAGAATTGAATACTACTTGTCAATAAAAAGGAATAAACAACACATGCAATGTGAACAGACCTTGACATTATGCTTAGTGAAAGAAGTCAGAAACAAAAGACCACATATTGTGTGGTTCCATTTACATGAAATATACAGAAAAGAAAATCTGTAGAGGTAGAAAGAAGATTGGTGGTTAGTTGGAGGTACAAAGGGCGACACATTATAAATGGTTGTGAGATTTTTTTAAGGGGATTTGGAAATATTCTAAGCCCATACTGCGGTGATGGTTGAATAAGTCTGTCAATCTGCTAAATAACTTTTGAACTGTGTGTTTAACTGAGGTGAATTTCATGGTCGGTAAATTATCAGTCTTGGTTAACAGTTAAGGAAAAAGAATGCTTAAAAATAATTTTAAAGACTTTAATAAGTTCTACTTTTCAAAGTGAGAGCTAACATGAACCCCTTCCAGAAGATTTCAAACAACCTTAAAAATACAGCAAAACTCTTAAAAAACAGCAAAAAGAAAATCTTGATGTATAAATTAAAAATTATAAATTACTTATAAATTAAAGCATATAAACTTGCTGCACAGCAACCTCTCAGGTTTTATTAGAAAATCAGTGATCTCATGCTCTATTTTGACTAATAATAAAAATGGTTCTAATGTAGGAGGTATGAATGTATGACTACAAGGTAGTACTGGGTGATTCAAAAACTTTTGAAAAATAATTCCACAGTAAACAGGCTGTATATATTAAACACTAAGTCAAGATGAATTTGTCAAGGTAAGATCAGTTACGTCTATGGTCTTACAATGCTCAGTATGTGCTCCCTTGTGACACCCACTACACATCACTCCTGTAATCTGACTCACTGCAGAATCACCATTGTAGCATATCACCACTGCTGGCTAAAATGGTAGCCATGAGGCATTCTTGGTAGCCATGAGGCATTCCTTTATTTCCCCAAGACTAAATGGAAGAAATGCTATAAGTATAAAATTTCTGGCTCTATGTCCACAAGAAGTCTTTATGAAGTTATCTGGAGTAAGGAATATTTTAAAAGTATTAGATTGGATTATTTTATTGTAGAAAAAAAAATGTAGCATAACACCATTTCAACCATTTTAAGTGTACAGTTCAGTGGCATTAAGTTCATTCACACTATTGTGTAACCATCCCCACGGTTCTCAATTATTTTTTAATCACATTTTTGGGTTGAGGTCCTTTCTATTCAAGCCAGATACTTATGTTAGTCTGTTAAAAGCTGCTACTCTAATAACCTATACTTACATCTCCTACCTTTGTCTTTCTCTCATTCTCTACAAGAAAACTGCAGGATTCTGTTAACCCGGTCCACCAACTGTTATCCCACTTCAGTAGAGCACACGCCATTTCTCAACAACCCTACTACTCACCTCTTACCAACTTTTTCTCACTCTCCACCAAACAGTTTCATTTACCCTCTTTCTCAAAATTTTGAACTCAATCCCTCTTGTCCTGGGAGGGCTTAAGGAACAAATCACCGTATCCTTTTTTATTCCACCCTAGTTCACTGTTTTCCTCTTTTTTTTTTTTTTAAAGATTTATTTTTTATTTATACATACAAGCTGGGGTACAAGCCAGAGCTGTGGGGCGGCGAGAGGGTTCACCAGAGACAGAGCGGGGAGCAGAACAGGCAGATCAGAAATACACTGCTGAGGGGAGCAGCGGGAGAGGCAGGAGAGGTCTGCCGCACCATGTGGGATTCTCCCTGGCTGGGCGTCGAACTCGCGTCGCCGCTGCCGACAGCTCCACAGCGCAGCGCTCAACCGCTGCGCCACTGGGGAGGCCCTCACTGTTTTCCTCTTATTCTTTGCAATATCTGGGTCACAAATACAAACAGACTTTATCAGTCTCCATTTGTAGTTCTTCAGGCAAGGTGACTCTCTACACTTGTAGGGAAGATCTGACTACTTCTTATGTCATCTATTGCAGGTCATCCCCATACATTTACATCTTAAAATAAGCATTAAGGGACTATACTTACTTATGTTTTTCCAATATAATCAGGGCATCATGTTGCTTTTTTAAAATAAATGATTACATATGAAATATTACCTAAAAATTTCATTTCAAGAGAGCAGATGTTAAAAAACATTTATTTTAAAGAGAACCTTATGTATGAAAGGACGAGAGAACCATGTTTTTTCCTGATAAATCACTGTTTATCAGAATGGATCAAAGGAAGCCAAAGTTGCCAACCAATCTTGCTGTAAAATCCTCCATATCTTTAAAAACTTCTTGGACTATTATTCCTTCTTTACCTTCTTCACTGAAACTTACTTACTCTAAATATGGAGTCCTCCAAAGTTCTATCATCCTTGACTAGTCCTTAGAAAATCTCATCTACTACCAGGACTTCAATTAATACTGTTATATACACTCTCTCGTCCCCACTTTACAAAGTACACAATCCACATTTCTAAATGCTTGTTGGATATCCACCCCTATTAGACCACTAGTCCCCTCCCCACGAAGTCACACCTCTCATCTACCTCTAAACCAACTAGTTTTTCTTATTTATTCAACAGTTATTCATGAGACTCAAAATCTATGAAATCTTTTTTCACATTCTCCTCTACTTCTCTTTATATCCAATTAGTCCCAATGTCTAATTAATTCTTCTTTTGGGATGATATCTGGAATATGTCCTTTCCTTCCTATTTCTAATGTTCTCATTTAGGTTCCTATAATTTCTCACGTCTAGACTACTATTTCCTAATTTGCCTTGCTGCCTCTAGGTTCTTCTCATTCTAATCCATCCTTGCAGCTACTGCCAGATCAGTATTGACAAAACATCACTTTTGATTATATTGTTCTCTCAAGAGTTTTCCAAAACTCAATAAAATCTAAATTCAAAAAACTTTATCATCTGGCTTCAAGTCACCTTTCCAATTTAATCTTTTACTATTTCACTATACTCCAGAAAATTATGACTACCTTAAAAATGTTTCTTAGCTCCCTTAGACCCATCCCAATCTTCAAGTGAAGAAATCTGAAAAGCTCATTTGACCACAGTCTCATTCTGCCGCTTCAAGGTACAAACTCTACCTTTTTAATCTTGGTTATCCTCATCTGGACTCTGATCATACTCAAGTTCCCCTGACTAGAGGTGGTTACTGCTTCCAAATCATTTTCACTGATGTGTGATCCTAATGGCTTTGTACACTCTGGTTACTGCTATGCCTTTTTGGATGATGTCTTAACCTTGTCATACCAATTTACCCTATATTGACCCTTAAACAAGGGGGTTAAGGGTACTGACCCCCTGGTACAGTTGAAAATTCACATGTAATGTTTGACTCCCCAAAAGCATTACTAACAGTCTCACTGATAACATAAACAACACATAATTTGCACATTATATGTATTATACACTGTATTCCTTAAATAAGCTACAGAAAGGAAAATACTAAGAAAATTATTAGGAAAATACACTTATAGTACAAACTGTAATTACTGCTACCACAAGTTTACAGTCTGTTTACAAAATGAATCAATCAATTATCTCTTTATCTACATCAATAGTTATGGTACATATCAAGGAACTCAATCTTCTCTTGTCATGACTTTTCTGTTCCTTAAGAACACTCTCAGCATCACTAGCGGCACTTCATATGGGTTCCATGGTGTTATTCAAGGTTTTGAAATGCACTAAACATAGCAACAATGAAAAACCACTTTTTATTGCAATGCACAATTCACTGGAAAGATGCACACCTTATAGGGAGATGATTGGTGTCACATGGCATTTTAAGCAGACACTTGGAAATGTGAACCCACTGCAACAGGAGGGCACTAGGAAATTATTACATTAAGTAGTACAGTAAGCACTATAGTTAATCTTATGCAGTTATGATTTAATACTGCAGTTTTACATTTGCTTATTATGTTTCTCTCAGCTATAAATGGTGGCAAGTACCGTATGTTAAGTGTATATGCCTAAGTTTTGATAAATTTTAACTTTTCATAATAGATTTGTATAATTTTATATAATGAATGAAAAACCATTATTTACATATATGGCTATGTATTCATGACACACCTAGTTTAGTCAACTTTTAAAATATGTATTTTTTAATTTTTAAAATATTTCTAGGTTATGTGGCTCATCAGTTTTTTTCCAATTGTTGCAAATCTCCAAACTTTTTTCAAATTTATTGAAAACCTCCATAGAGGGCCTTCCTGGTGGCGTAGGGGTTTAAGTCTCAGCACTATCAAGCTATCGCCAGCCTTTGCTATATAAGTGGGGGAAAAAAAGATGCTCCTATAAGAGATAAGATGACTGAATTCACAGCCCAGAATATACTGAGCAACTAAGTTCATTATTCAGCAAAGAGAAGATAACATTAGCTTACCTGATAAAGTACTTGTGAAAAACTGAGATCCCATATAAAAAAAATGAGTTCTATAAAGTTAACCCTCTGTTATTACATGAGAGATCACGGAGAGGTCATTACTGAGAATAAAAAGACACATCCAAAAACAGTCAGTATTCCAAAACTCACTTTTATATTTAGTGTTTCTATTCTGTAAGTCAGTTTTCACTCTGGGAGCAGAACACACCAAATAATGTAAATGGTAGCATGAAGCTGTGTAGAATTGTGTTCTCTCCAAAAGTAGCCTCAGAAATAAAAGTTCAGGCAATTCAGCCTAGGGAAAAACCATCTGTAAAATGAACCTTGCTTTTCATTAGTTAGATTCTTCAGCCACTTAGACTTGTAATGATTTTATTAACACCAAATATAATTACTCTCATTTCTTCACTATGCAGTCTACACCAACCACTGGAACAAGCAAGGGATGTGAGCATCACACCAGGTGCTCCATAAGCACTTGTCAAATCAGCCTTTTCTGCTATACAAGTTTGTGGAGAGAGGGTATTTCATTACAGAGAATTCCAAGTGGGAATCCAAATTCTCTGATTGTGTTGTATCAAATGCTACTATAAGGATGTTATATATACACATTCCAATGAGAGCTATGTGCCATTTCACATGCATATGTACTTTCTATATGTAGTATATGTACTTTATACATGTAGGGGAGAGAGAGAGGGAAGGAGGGAGGGAGGAAGAGAGAGAAAGAGAGAGAGAGAGAGAGAGAGACTCATTTCAATGTGGAGATACCACAATCTCCATTTTACAGATAAAGAAACAAATAACAGTTCAGGGTTACATAGCCAGAAGTGTTGTAGAAGCAGGACTGGAATACAAGTGTGGTTCCAAAGTCCCCCACTCTCACTACTCCAATATTGCCTGAAGGACCTCCAGCAAACCAGAAGCTCCTAGGGCATAAAATCACATTAATGGGGTATCCCAGGCATTATATTCATTTATTTATTTACTTGGATCAATATAAACTTAAAAATCATGGTTTTACATGATGGGATATAATCCAAAGCTGTTTATTTTGTTGCTCATATTGCTCCAATTTTGGCTAGTGGGTGCTCTTTCAGTTGGCGCCTGTGCTCCTGACACATCCTAATCAATGTGAGGTTGTGGTTCTTGTGGTGGTATTGGTTTTGGTGGTGGATATGGGAGCACTTCCTTACTTTCTGGCACTATAAGCTGTTCCAGGCCCACCTTGTATATTTTCTTGCTCCAGTACTAGAATCAGTCATCTCTCCAAAGAGCCCTCATTCCTTTTATTAAATGATATCTGAAGTCAAAATCTGGGGCCTCCCTGGTGGCACAAAGGGTTAAGTCTCAGCACTATCAAGCTATTGCCAGCCAATGCAGCATCAGTTCAACCCCCAGCCAGGGCGCTAACCCATATGGTGAGGCAAACCTCTCCTGTCTTGCCTGCTGCTCCCTCAGCAGTGTATTTCAGTCAATCTGCCTGTTCTGCTCCCCACTCTGTCTCTGGTGAATCCTACACCTAGTGCTCAAATGTTGCTTTCTTTTCTTTTCTTTTTTGCAGTAAGATCTGAGCACTAGCTGTACTCTTGCATTTCTTTCAACCTTCTCAGCCAACAGAACATAGAAATATATGTGTATATAAACCCAAGTACATACACATATCTGTAAATATTTTAATATGGAACTATCTGTGTCTGTATTAAGCTAATAAACATGAGTTTGTAGTAAGGTCTCCAACTCTAATCCATTATCACATGGATAATAAGCATCTTTCCCCTGTTAATATGTTAATCCCCTTCCAACAGTGAGAGGCCTGTCTCCTGCCATTCATTTACTTGTTCAATTTTTTTTAAAGATTTATTTATTTATGCATACAAGCGGGGGTACAGGCCAGAGGCGTGGGGCAGTGAGAGGGTTCACCAGAGACAGAGTGGGGAGCAGAACAGGCAGATCGACAGAAATACACTGCTGAGGGGAGCGGCGGGCTACGCAGGAAAGGTCTGCCACACCATGTGGGAATCTCCCTGGCCAGGCATCGAACTCATGTCACCGCTGCCAACAGCTCCACAGCGCAGCACTTAACCTCTGCACCACCAGGGAGACCCCCATTTACTTGTTCAATTGCAGTATACATATATCAGTAAGAATTATACATACATTCAGTAAGAATAATCCTGTGTCCTTTAAGACACAACTTGATCAATTAGACTACAACGCTATATGCAGTTCCTTTTGTCTTAGATTCTACTCATTTCCAAGGTTACTTAGGTTGGCACCCCCTTCCTCCCCGTTTTACTAATGTTGCTTCCTGCATTTGTAATACAATTAGATTCTCTTTTCAGAGTACGCATTCCTTTGGATCACTTCACCTCCTAAATGATTTCATCTAATCTGCACACATCAAAGTTTACTCTTATGCTATAAAACCCTGTGGGTTCTGATAAATGCATTTCATGTACACACCTTTGCAGTATCCAACAAAATAGTTTTAATCAAGCAACAGTATTTTAACTAAATTAAATGGTACTACAATCCTCTATGAAAGCAGCATGGCTGGGGCAGAAAAAGAAAGCTATGAGTTTAATGCGACTGACAAGTCATATATATAGACTTTAGACTATCAGTTATTCTCTTAGAGTCCCAACAGCCTCTCTGTAAAATGACAGGGTTCATTTAAGTTATAAAATACAGCATTTATTAAACACTATGTGTCAGACAGTGCTACACACTTAACATGTAATATCTCATTTATTTCTAACAATTCACTGTATAGAGATCATGTTTATCATGTTCATGTTCTTGTGGATATGAATTTATGTCAATAATCCTGCTTCTTGTTATGGAACCCACTGATTTGCCCATAAAAAAATAACATGGCTATTGTCCAGGACACTCTACCACAGAGGCTCTTAAACTAGGTTTGTGAACCTGGATGGAAATTATATCCAAGGGGCCTCCCTGGTGGCACAAGGGGTTAAGTCTCAGCATTATGAATCTGTCAGCAGTCACTGCAGCACAAGTTTGATCCCTAGCCAGGGAGCGTCCCACATGGTGCAGGAGACCTCTCCTGCTTCACCCGCTGCTCCCACCAGCAGTGTATTTCTGATCTGCCTGTTCTGCTCTCCACTCTGTCTCTGGTGAATCCTCTCACCCCCACCCCTCTGGTCTATACCCCAACTGGTATGAATAAATAATCTTAAAAAAAAATCTTAAAAAAAATAAAAACACGGACAGTTATTTTTCAGTATCTAAATTGCCAACTACACTTACAATTACTGATCTCCTACTTCTGACCTAATACATATGGAAATCTCTTTTATTTACTTATTCAACCTAAGCATTAAGCTTCTTTGTGAGTAACTTTTTCAATCCTAAACAAGTTGGCTTCATGATTAGCAAGTGAACAAAACCATTCTATAACTGAACTTCTGATTTAATGCCCTCTCAAGGTCTTAATGTTTGTATCCCTCCCACATTCATATGCTAAAATCCTAACTCCCAAGGTGATGGTGGTACCTTGAGGTATCTTGAGGCCTCAAGATTAGGAATACCACTCATAAATGTTTAGTGTTTAGTATTAGCTCTTCTCCTCCACTGCAAACTACATGGACTATCACATCAAAATTCTTGCACTTAAAATCCAATTTTAAGACTTGTCATCAACTGCACTTATATATTTTCTTATATAAACTCAAAAGTGCTCTATTAACATCATCCCATTCTGACTACTAGAAAATTCACTGCAACTGGCATTATAGTTTGTACGAACTTGTACGCTAACATGTTAAACCCCTAATCAGTTTTAATCTAGTTGACAGAAGTTATCTACTCCTCCATCCCTTGCCTAATCTACACAAGAAAAAAAAAAGTCAAAAGCTATTATAACTTTCCTAACAAACTTTCAAGAAATGAAATAACACCACAGCTGATGATCTGTTACTCAGATTTAATCCAATTTCCATCCTGATCTACTAAAAATGTTTTTATTAGTCATAAAAGTTTTCTAATTAAATTTATGCTTTTTATAGTCATGTCCTATCAAAATACAAGATACCTTTAAAAATTGGTTTGGCGGGGCCTCCCTGGTAGCACAACGGGTTAAGGTTAAGTCACAGCACCATGAATCTCTCCTTAGCCACTGCAGGTGGAGTTCGATCTCCGACCAGGGAGCTTCCCACAAGGTGCAGCAGACCTGTTCTGCCTCACCTGCTGCTCCCCTCAGCAGTGTACTTCAGCCAATCTACCTGTTTTGCTCCCTACTGTGTCTCTGGTGAATCCTCTCACCGCCCCCCTCCACCAGCTCTGGCCTACACTCCAGCTTGTATGCATAAATATTTTTTAAAAATTGGTTTGGCGCCTTCTGAAATAAAATATCGATGAAAAGAGCAAAGCAAAGTAACAATTTAATTCTTTAAAACACAAATTCATTTTAGAATTTAGCAGGTACGCAACTTTTATTATATAAAATAATTTCACGTTGTCATTTCAAAGAAAGAGTTTAAAAATTTCAAGCACAAAAGGCAACCAGAATGGAATATTAATTGGAAATAAAAAAGGAACAAAGTCCTGATATGTGCTACAATACGGACGAACCTTGAAAATATGATAAGTGAAGAAAGCCAGCCAGAAAAGACACAAATTGTACGATTCCATTTATATATATTCAGAATAAGCAAATACAAAGACAGCAAACAGATTAATGAGGGGGGGGTGGGAGTAAAGCTAAGGGAGTTTACTTTGGGGGTACTGAGTTAGTGATTATAGCTGTGTAATTCTATGACTATACTAAAAATCATTGAACTGCGCACTTTATGAGGCTAAGTTTTTTATGTGAAATGTATTTATCAATAAAGCTTTCTCTTTAAAAAAAAAAAAGCTGCCACTAGTAAACCACGATGAAAATTTCCAAGTCAATGAAAATCACTGGAAAAGTATTAGAGTTACCTGTGCTGTTAGCAAGGTCACCTCCTAATTCCTTCTCCCATTCTATCAACAAGCGCACGAAGTTGAAACTAGACAGTGTATAATCAAAGAAAAGATTCCGGGCACAGTTGGTTGTAAACTAAAACAGTGAACGCCTTCTTAGGTTCTATCACTCCTAAACTGTAGGGGGCTTCCACCCTCGGTGATTACGGAAGTAGTAGTTTTCAACAGCAACCTCAAGAAGGAATGTCAAAACAGGATGACAATTGCCTAGCAGCCCCACCAATACCTAAAAGACCAGAAGGGGTGTCACTCGTACACTCCTAAGTCTGTGCACGTGTTAGGCAGCCCCCACCCAATACCAACAAGCACCATGCACAAATCACCCGTATCCCAACTTGCTGCCCACGGACTGACACACTAGCAAGTCCCTGGATCTCATTTTTAAAAGGATAGACAGAACCCTCGCCAGGTCCCCACTCGAGCCCAACCAGCCCCCGCCCTGCCCCACCCCACCCCCCAATCCACACACGTGTTAGTCCGACACCGCCCCACCGGGTCCCACGTGCACCTGGTCTAACACACTCCCCACGTGTGGGCGCCCCACGGGCTTCCTCGGCTGACTGAGGTCACCGCGTGACCCCGGGTCTCCAGAGGTATGAGAGGGCAAGGACAAGGCCCAGGTCCCTAAGGTCCCAACCCTGCGGGGAGTGTCCACACCCATCCTAGCTCCTATCCCCAACAGATCCAAGGGCCGGGGGCGACGGCCCCTTTAAGACGCGGCCCAGTTGTCGCCCTCAGAGAGGGGCGCAACGGGGCCTACACAACACCCCCCGCTCCGTTAGCCCGCCCACGTCTAGTGGCCTCACCTCGGGCCGCCGGGCCCCGCCGCCGCGGCGGCGGCGGAGGGGGGGCGGGGAGCGGGCGGGGTCCGGAGGGGGGGGTCGCCCCGCCGACAGTGGAGCCGCGGTTCACTCTCTGAGGCCGTGAGACCGTGACTGCGCTGGGCGTGGACGCTCCTAGCTCGCTCCCTCGGCGGCTCCTGGGACCCCAAGATGGCGGCGGCGCTGAGGCGGCTGCGGGCGCTGGGCCGGCGGCGGCGGCGGCCACTTTCACTCACTGAGAGGAGCGGAGCAGGGACACGGGGAGCCATGGCGGGGGGGAGGAGAGGCGCCATAGCCAGGCCAGAACAATCGAGCCGCTACTCGGCTGGCTTACCCCCACCCCGCCCGCGCTCACTACTAGTCGCCAGCCCGTCGCCACCCGCAGTGCCGCGATTGTCGGCCTCGTGCAGCTCGCACCCCACCGCTGCCGCCTGACGCCCCGCGCAGACCGGGGTTCGGGGGGAGATCCCGATCCATGCCATCTGAGTGCAGATTGGTCGGGGCTGGGACTGGCGAAGATTGCCGAAAGGCGGCGGGGAGGAGGAGGAGGATGTCGTCGCTAGAGTGAGCAAGCAGATCTCGCGGGAGGAAATGTCGCGAGACTTCTCCAGGCCTGCAACCGCCTTAGAGATTACTTTTCCCGGAAGTAACGTCAATCGAAACGGCCCGGGGTCCTGGGGATACTGCTTCCTGCATATACCTGTGATTTAGCTTGCTAGGGGCTACCCACCCTGATGTGATTATTTGAGGGAAAAGTTGGCTCGGGTCTGATATTTCTTGCTGTTTCTGCCCCTTTGGACGGAGTTGTACATCGTCGGAGGAGTACCTATACAGTAGTTTGTTTGGGGCTACCTTTTAGGCTCCGGACCTGGATAGTTAGGCCAGATGCGTAAGTGAAAGTTTTAGAATTCAAGGAATTAGGAACACACAAACCTGCCGTCGAAAATGCCTCTCGGATCTCACACCCACCCAATGAACCTCTGAAAGCGAATAATTAATTTGCCAATAACAATTTAATAGTTTGAACTGTCAGCCCCATTTACTAAAATGAATGCGATTCGATTGCCAGGGTCTGTGATGAGAATTACCTACTGTAGAGCCTAACTGCTATAAAGATTAGAATTTAAGAAAGTTAACTGTTTCAGTTCCCTCAGGTCTCTTGCTTTAATCCATTTCGATCTGACCCTTAGCGTTTAAAAGGGAACAGTATTTGCTTAACGTCATTAAATAGCCTTCTTGTGCTAATTTCACAGTACTTGAAGAAGTTAATTTAGTTTAAAAGCAAAGTAGAGTATTTGTGTGACCTTTTGCATGGAAAATAAGAGGACATGAGGAAACACAAATATTTGCTCATTTTCATGCAAATGAAATATAAGGATAAAGCGTAAGTTAGAGTGATTGATTTCCTGTATAGGAAGGGTGGGGAGAAAGGGAGGAACTTGAGTACAAGGAAACCCGGACTGAGGAGGGAATGGTAACCTTTTTGTATAGGACTGACTCTTAAAACCACGACAATGCTTCATTTAGCTACCCAAAATAAAGTGAAATCAACTAGGATAGGATAATACTTGGGTAACAATGCGTGGTTGGAGCATAGATCAAAAGAAAAGGGAGAAAAGTCAGTAAGCTGCGGGGGGAAGAGGGGAGCATTTAAATTTAACACTTAAATAGAGGTTATCGTTTTTGTTTCTATTGCTAATTTGTGTTTAAAAGATTGTAGGTCGAAAGTTTGATGCAGGTCTAGACTAAAATCAAGGTGTTGATGTGGCTGTCTACCTTACTTTCAGGAAGCTCTAGAGAATTTGTTTTCCTTGTCTGGCTTCCACAGATTGCTTGCCTTTCTTTCCTCCTGACTCCATCTTCAAAGCCAGCCATGGCAGGTTAAGTCCTAGTCACATATGTAACCAGCCACTGTCTTTAAAAGAACCACTGTGATTACATCTGCCCCACCAAGTTAATCCAGAATAACCTTCCAGTTTTAAAATCAACTGATTATCAACTTTTAAGTCCACCTGCAAACTTAATTCCCCTTTCCCATGTAACCTAATATATTCACAAGTTTTGAGGACATCCTTGGGACGGGGGTTTATTCTGCCCCCCCCCATATGTCCTAGAACTGATAATATACAACTCTCTCTACATCACATTAACACTAAAGTCAATTTTTTCCATTCTCTAGTAGAATCTTGCATTCTTTTTTTTTTTTTTTTAATTTATACATACAAGCTGGGGTACAGGCCAGAGGCGTGGGGCAGCGAGAGGGTTCACCAGAGACGGAGCAGGTAGCAGAACAGGCAGATCAGAAATACACTGCCAGGCGGAACAGCGGGCAAGGCAGGAGAGGTCTGCCGCGCCATGTGGGATTCCCCCCCGCCCCCACGTCGAACTTGAGTTGCTGCTGCCGACAGCTCCACAGTGCAGCGCCCAACCACTGCGCCACTGGGGAGGTCCAGAATCTTGCATTCTTAATCAAAGCCTTGGATTTTGTGTATCATAATGTAACATGTTTAGTCCATAGTGTGTTTGTAATTTGGTTTAAATCAAGATTTAATGTATTCCAGAAATAATCTTGATTTTGCAGTTCATTGTAACATACTGTTTTCTATCCAAATAGAGGAGTCTCTTTGGCTTTCATTAAATATTGTTCACATTCAATATGTAATAATTCAATTTTACTAGAGCAATGTTTAAAACAGTAGAAAATAAAGAAAATGTGCAGACTTATTTAATGATCATTTTGAGGAAATTTTGTGCTGTCAGTTGACTAAGATACATATTTCCAATAATAAAGTAGTAAACAAAACCTCTGCTGTATGGGGGACAGAGGACACCCAAAACTGAATATAAACATTAAGGAACGAGGGCCTCCCTGGAGGTTAAGCACTGCGCTGTGGAGCTGTCGGTAGCGGCGACTTGAGTTCGATGCCCGGCCAGGGAGATTCCCACATGGCTAGGCAGACCTCTCCTGTCTCACCCACTGCTCCCCTCAGCAGTGTATTTCTGACAAGCTGCCTGTGCTGCTCCCCACTCTGTCTCTGGTAAACCCTCTGTCTCTGGTAAACCCTCTCACCACCCCACACCTCTGGCCTGTACCCCAGCTTGTATGCATAAATAAATCTTTAAAAAAAAACACATTAAGGAATGAACTTAAGAGTTTTACAAATGAGTAACATAACCACTCTTCTGGGAGTGGGGAAGAAAGAACTCACCTAAGCAAGGCAAACATTTTGACTGGATACCTAAGGATAAGACCAAGTGAACTGGGGCCTCCCTGGTGGTGCAAGGGGTTAAGTCTCAGCACTATGAAGCCCTTTCCAGCCAGGGCAGCACAAGTTTGATCCCTGGCTGTTCCCACATGGCACAGCAGACCTCTCCTGCCTCACCCTTGTGCTGCTCCCCTTATAACCTGGCTGAGTCCAAAGTCCAGTAAAGTGGTGCCCCCTGGAGGGGATTTGCTGATGAGAGTGAATAGCCCCAGGGAAAAATGCTAAGTTTGCAGTTTGGGGTGGAGAGTCTGATGAGAAATAAAAGGGACTGGGAGGCAGCTGCGGCAGTGGCGGAGGCAGCAGCAGCAGCAGCAGCAGCAGCAGCAGCAGCAGCAGCAGCAGCAGCAGCAGCAGCAGCTCTCCTGTCTGCCCATCTATGACTATGCAGGTGCTTCTTTCCACCAATTCTCTATCCCTCAGCAAGCAGCTCTTCCTGCCCACTCATGCCTATGCAAGTGCTCTCTGCTCTTCTGTCTCCTGCTTCAATAAACTTGTCCTTCAAACATTAAAAAAAAAAGAAATAAATGAAAGGGACTGAAGGAGAAGGGGAAGTCAGTCGCCATGATGCAGGAATAGAGGAAGCAGTCGCCTTGATGTAGAAAAAGAAGGAATGTTTTTGAATCTTCAGTGACTTTGAACAAAAAAAAGGCAAATTTGTAAAGGTCTTTAATTTAGTTCATAATATTGAGCCCATGTTAAAGTCCTTATTTTTTTCTTAAAGATTTATTTATTTATTTATGCATACAAAAACTGGATGTAGGCCAGAGGTGTGGGGGTTGAGAGGATTCACCAGAGACAGAGTAGGAAGCAGAACAGGCAGATTTACTGAAATACACTGCTGAGGGGAGCAGTGGGCAAGACAGGAGAGGTCTGCTGCACCATGTGGGACGCTCCCTGGCCAGGGATTGAGCTTGTGCTGCCATGGCTGCAGAGAGCTTCTTAGGCTGAGACTTAACCCCTTGCGCCACCAGAGAGGCCCTTAATGTCCTTATTTTGATGATTGTCCTAAGGTTAAGTAACATGTCAACATTGGGGAAGCTGGGTAAAGATACAAAAAATCTTTTTCACACCATTCTGTAAGCCTAAAATTAGTTTTCAAAATAAAAAGGTAAAAATATATATGCCATTTTACTTTTCAACTGTATTTAACACCACTCTTGAAACTCTTATTTTCCCTTGACTTTAAACTCCTGATGTTCTCCTGGTCTTCTTATCTTTGGACACAATTTTTCCTAACTACAGCAATTAGCCCACTAGTTTATAGAGTCTGGTCTTAACAAAATTAGGGATATGCAGGAACTATATGAGAGTAGAAAAACATTTTAAAGACATACTCTCCTCAAAGTCCTTACCTAACTTGAAATCAGAAGATGCACAGGGGAACTATACTTAAGAGGAGCTAAAAGTAGAAATTCAAGCTTTTCTCTGATACACAGCGATGGCTCAATGTGAACAATAATAACCATGCAGCTGCACCCACCAACCACCTACTCCAACCAGTTAGGGGACATTTTACCACCATGTCGGCTGCTATCTGGGATTCCAGAGAAAACGGGGGTGATGACTAAGTGCAGTTTGCCTGGGACCCACACATTTTAAGCAATTAAAGTATCAGAAATGTGATCTTTGGCCACTAATGCCCTATAGGTTGTGCTTTTTACTTGAAAAGTAGGAAAATCTAGCAACACCAAACCAACAGCTGAATGGGATTGAACCTACTTTCTCCCTTTAGAGTACAGAGTGTGCTCTCCTGTTCAACAAACACCCTATGACTACTGGTGATATTACTTAAACCCCACCCACTGACACTTTTTCATAAGTGCCCAACTTCTGCACATATTTCAGTTTGCAATTCCTATAGTAGACTATCTAATTATCACTTATTGACATGATTTTGTTCTATTTACTATGGGCTAGTAAATACTATTTTGAAAGCATATAAACAATCACTAACATTTTGTGTTATAATTTGCTGTGGAGTGCTAGAAGAGTAAAACACATTTAACATAAAAGCCCCTTATTTTCATTCTATGAGGAGGGAAATGAGACTTGATTATGCAATAATTACCTTCTCTGAGGTCACACTGATAGTGACAGAGCAGGAACTTAAACCCAGGACTTCAGATGCAAGTATTGTGGTTTTTCACTATACTACACATTTGCCTTACCACTTTTCATTTGCTTTACTTACTTGGTTATCTATCTATAATCTTTGTTGCTATAATGCTTTGTTGCTATAAAATAAAAGTATATGTTTTAAATTTTTAGATGTTTAACATATATAAAAAGTATAATATTGTAGTCTCAAAATACCTCCACATAGATACTTATTAACAACAAAAGATGGATTAGTCACATAATAGAGAAACCAGGCATATACCATCTAACCCAAGTGATCAAAGCTAGTATCTCCAGTAAGATTCAGAAACCTTTCCCAGCTGAAAAACACTAAAGAGATAACAACTGAATCACTGTGTGAATAGGGATTTTGGGCAGGAGAGGAGCCAGGGGAGACATTGTAATGAATATTATTGGGGCGATTGGTAAAATAGAGTAACGTCAGTAGATCAGACAATAGTAATCTATTGATATTAATTTCCTGAGTTTAATAGGTGTGTAATATAATCCCTTGTTATGAGGAAATACACATTAATGTATTAAAAGGTAAAGGCTCATCCTGTTCAACACAGGAATGGAAACAATTTAGGAAAAATGTATATATATACAAAAAAAATAAAATATTATATGTAAGGGATAATAAAGAAAATGTTTTGCTTAAAATTAACATTTGGGGGCCTCTCCGATGGCACAACAGGTTAAGCACAGCACTATGAAGCTATCCAGAGCCACTGCAGCGTGAGTTCGATACCAGGTCAGGGAGAATCCCACATGGCTCCGCAGGCCTGCTGCTCCCCTCAGCAGTGTATTTCAGTTGATCTGCCTATTCTGCTCCCCACTCTGTCTCTGGTGAATCCTCTCACCGCCCCACACCTCTGGCCTACACCCCAGCTTGTATGCATAAATAATTAAATCTTTTTAAAAAAATTAACATTTGGGAAATCCAAGTAAAAGAAAGGTATGTTGTGTTATTCTTGCAAATTTTCTATAAGTCCAAAATAATGTCAAAATAAAAAGGCAAGACCTATTTTTTGATCCTTTACTCCTCTATTTAAATTTTAGTATTATCAATCTTTAATAAAATTATGGCTGATATTTTGATTTTATCTTACTGAATTCATAGTTTAACTTGAGAGAATTAACACTTTTGATATTAAATACTTCCATCTATGAACATGCCATGTCTGCATCCTATTAGTTTTACTTAGAACCTTTTGACTATGTCTTAGTCATTTTATACTTTTTCATGTAGAAGCTTTTGACTACTTTTGCTAGATCTAGTCCTAATTACTTGATATTTTTATCTTAGATATTAAATAAATTTAATATTGTAAATGTTATTATTTTTAAAAAATATTTATTTTATTTATTTATGCATAGAAGAACTGGGGTGTAGGCCAGAGGTGCAGGGGGCTAGAGGATTCAGCAGAGACAAAGTAGGGAACAGCACAGGCAGATTTACTGATTTACACTGTTAGGGGGTGTAACAAGCAAGACAGGAGAGGTCTGCTGTGCTATAATTGGGTTAGCTCCCCGGCCAGGTCTTCATGATAACAGCACTGAGGCTTAACCCCTAGGCCATCAGGGAGACCTAATACTATAAATTTTATGCTGTAATCTTCCCTGTGCACCTAGAGGAGTCTTTTTAGAGCATATTCTTATGACCCAAGTTATAGTGATGGGATATGTGCATCTCTCATCTGAAAGGACTCCATAAATAATGACAAGAAACCCCTCACATATGTAAGTCATTACTGAGAACTTAAGACATACTTGGTGAATTATCCCAAGTGAAAAGCTAAATGATTTTATAGTTAGTTATAACCTATAGTTATCTAGGTAGTTAAGATGCAGCCACAGTTATCCTGGAAGAGTGGCATATTCAGAGCAAGGATAGGATATCCTGACTGTAGAATGAGGGTCAGCAAGAGACTCAGGTCCTCTAAGGAGGAAAAGGAGTCAGCTATAGGATTCTCTCTGAGAAGTAAAAAGAACTAAGTTAGAGAAGAGAGTTAGAAAAGTATCTATTTCCTTTCTAGAAAATCAATTTGGCAAGGTGAGGAAAATAGTAACTACTAACCCTAAATACTATCTTCCGCATTAGGTTTCTCAACATTAATATCTATAAGTAAGACATACAGAGCTAAACTGATAGCTAGGAGAGATAAAGAGGAAACACTTCACAAATATCTGGTATTAATGTTATATATATTTATGCTAATATTCATCATCTCATATGATACTATAAAGATGTAATATAAAAAACTCAATAGTATGTTTATAGCTCCAATTTTGGGGTAATAGGACTTCAAGGAGATTAAGCCCAAATCAATACAGTCATTACTAAATATAAGACTTGACACAAGATGTCTGGATGCAAATTCCATGTTCTTTCCACTTTATCACAATACTTGAAAGAAAACCAGAGTTTTCTGGGGAAGTTCCAAAGCACAACATAAGGATTCTGAAGTCCTTCCAATACCTCTGTGCTTCCCAAGCTGCATGTGAAATCACATAACTGCATGAGTTGGGCCATTCACAGCAATGTAGTTAGGAATCATTTTTCATGAAGTCCAGAAGGACCAAAGAACCATCCCCCATTTAGAATTGTAATAGCTGCTTCACAACCTCCAGCAAAGTCCATGTAAGGAGCAAAGTCCATAAGAACTAAGAAAAACTGTCCTTGGGAAAAAATTAAATGGAAATTATATATTTTTACAAAGTTAAGTATAAGGGAAAAAAATTAAGTACAGAGCTACCATCTGATCCAGCATTCTACTCCTAGATATATAGACAAGAGAAATGAAACATCTGTCTACTCAAAAACCTACACAAATGTTCATAGCAGCACTGTTCATAATAATAGCTAAAGGTATACCTACATATTTGTCCACCAACCAATGCATGGGTAAATAAAATGTAGTATATCCATACAACGGAATATTATTTGACCATAAAAAAGAATCAAGTACTGATTCATGCTGCAATATGGATGAACATCAAAAACATTATGCAAAAGAAGTTATTCACAAAAGACTACAGATTATATGATTCCATACATTTGAAAAGTCTAGAATATACAAAGCACAGAGGCAGATGACATTGGTTGCATAGGGTTGAGGAAGATGGGAAGAAAAAAGGTAACAGCTAAAGGGAATTGAGTTTCTTTTTTGAGGTGATGAAAATGTTCTAAAATTGATGATGGTGATAATTGCATATATCTGTGACTACACTAAAAACTGTTGAATTGTACACTTTAAATGGATGAATCGTATGGTATGTGAATTATTTTTTTTAAAGACTTCTTGTTTTATTTTTGCCTACAAGATGGGGTGCAGGCCAGAGGTTTGGGGTGGTGAGAGGGTTCACCAGAGACAGTGGGGAGCAGAACAGGCAGACAACCGAAATACACTGCTGAGGGGAGCAGCGGGCGAGGCAAAAGAAGTCTGCCACGCCATGTGGGAATCTTCCTTGCCAGCATCAAACTCTCGCTGCAGCAGCTGACAGGTCCACAGTGCTGCGCTTAACCCATTGTGCCACCAGGGAGGCCCGGTATTTGAATTATGTCTCAACAAAGTTGTGAAAGAGAAGAACAGCATGAAGTTCTTGGAGACTAGCTCTCTCAGCAACATATACTTACCTACTGTTTTTTTTCTAAACAATGCTAAAAAAGAAAAAGAAAAAAACTGGAAGCTTTCTTAAAGCTTCCCTGATAGTGGATATGTCCACACTTTAGTTGTTCAGGATAAAACCCCAGTGTAATTATCACTGAAATAAAAAAGGTAACAGAAAAAATTCAGAAACGAGTCTGGTTCTAGTCCAAGCATAAAGGTTCTGTTAGGCTGGGAGTGTTCTTCAGTTGAACCCTGGATACCCGTAAATGTCCAAGGCCTCTCCCAATCTGAATTCATACCCCATAATTCTGGACTGTATCGCAGATATGTTGGGGACAGGATAAATAACTAATCCATCTGTACTCTTTGCTAGTGCTGGAGACTTGGGGAATGTTGTGTATCAGATAAATCAAAGGGGAGAAACCAGGTTGTCTTCATGCCAGTGCTAGAGCGGTGTGTCTAGAAATCTAGAGCCAAATCATGTGCAGCGGATTTCTTATCAGGCAGACTGAGGGGTACCCTAGGTACACCAAACTTGCACGCTCTGAAGGGATTCTGCCATCAGTTGCATAAACACAAAGCATACTCTTAGTGTGAAAGATCTTTAATAGAATCATTGTGCATAGAAAGGGAGGAAGAAGAAGGAAACACCCAAATTTACCCGACCCCTTGTAGGTAAATGCCCAACCAAATCAGGTTGGCCCAAAGCAGGGCCACTGAAGTGCAAAGGCTTGCAAAGTCTAAGGTACCTTCTGGGAGAGACCCCCAGGAAAAGGTCAGAAGGGGCCAGGCAAGTCTGGGATGAAAGGAGCAAAGTCAAAGTACAAATCAAAGTAACAGCTGCCACTGTCAGGCCCCCACAGGTCTCTCACCCACGTTTCTTCCAAGTGTCTCTACATATCTCAGCTCCATGTGACTCCTTCCATGTGCCTCAAGTCCCTGGTGCAAGTCCAAAGCAGAGAAACAAGCATGTCCTTCACATGTCTCTCTGCTTCATGTGTCTCTTTCCGTCTCTCCAAGTAATCTATATCTTTTTTTAAAGATTTATTTATTTATGCATACAAGAACTGGGATGTAGGCCAGAGGTGTGGGGTGCTGAGAGGATTCACCAGAGACAGAGTGGGGAGCAGAACAGGTGGACCTACTTAAGTACAATGCTGAGGGGAGCAGCGGGCGAGGCAGGAGAGGTCTGCTGTGCCATGTGGGAATCTCCCTGGCTGGGGATGGAACTCGTGCTGCAGTGGCTCTAGTTAGCTTCATAGTGCTGAGACTTAACCCCTTGCACCACTAGGGAGGCCCTCCCTCTCTAGTTTTAAAGCAAGAAAAACCCTGGCACGAGTTCTAGGCGGTTTCCGTCAGCAGCCCATTTCCTTTCCCTCTATCCGCAGAGTATTGGGGAGGGTCTAGAAGAGTTTCCATGATGTATGCTCAGGGTAAGCAGATGCAATACTCCAAGAAAATCAAATGCAGCTAGCTCTTAACGGGTTCACTCATTCTATGAAAAATATGAAATAGTTCTCCAGCATTCTCTCTGCCACAGTCCAGTCGTAGAATTTCTCTCTGGTGTTTAAGGTCTTCGCTCACCCAGTGAGACCTTAGTGCCAGGCCCCACCTCTCCTCAGGGAGACACTTTGTTCCCTTTCAGTCAACAACACACTTTCCACAGTACACTTTGACCTAGCAAGCTCCATTTCTGGGATCATAAAAATATGCTGGATCAGAGTTCCCAGAGACTGGAAGAGGAGGGACTATCTGTGTATCCTACCTTTTTTCTTAAGAGTCTGTGGCTCTGTTGTTTTTTTCCCCCCTGGACTCAACTTACAAGTTGGAAGGAAAGTTAGTGAGAAGGAGTCAGCGAGTAAGAACCAAGCCTGGACTGTGAGGCCCAGGGAGACCCTGAATTCATGCTGGTAATGTGCCAGGAGGTCAAGAACAAATCTATGCTGTTAGAGAGTAGCTAAATTACATATAAATGCAATCAGCGAGAAACCCAGAAGCTAATTATTGGAAACTAATGTGTATCCATAAGTATGTTGGGGTAAGTTTCCTATGTGTGTACAGGAGCTTCTGGTCCCCAAGAGGCTAAACAGGAACAGTGGGTTGGAACAGATAGCCATTGCCAGAACCATGGGCTGAGAGAATGAGAAATAGATTTTCAAAAAGGTGAGCTGCTCCTCTGGGGAGTCAAAACAGTAAGAGTGTCAAAAGTATAAAGCCACTAAAAGCAAAGATAGATTATTTTTTTAACACTTGATTTTAGCCAAAAGGCCGAGAAGCAATTGATAGATTATTTTTTTTTAAACCTTGGAGTGAAGAAACCCTTTTAAGCCTGAATAAAATCCAGAAGTCAGAAAGCACAGATTAATAAAATATAACACAATTAAGATTGACTCTAAACTTAAAATCAGCATAGGTCACATAAAAAAGCTAATTTCACTCTTATACAAAGAGTACTTATACATCAAGTTAAAAATATATTAACAGCCCAATAGGAAAAGGGGCAAAGAAGAGAAATACAGTTTTTTCATTTGTTCAATAAGTATTTACTGAATGGCATGGTTCTAAGCACTAGAGATATGGCTTTGAAAAAACAAAAAGAAAATAAACGTCAAAAGTTAATAAATATATGAAAAGATTCCTCAACGTCACTTATAAATATATATAGTTTTAAAGATTGAAATGCTGTTTTTTTGGCCTCCCTGGTGGCACAGGCATTAAGTATCAGTGCTATCAAGCTATCACCAGCAACTGAGGCATGAGTTCAATCCCCAGCCAGCAAGCTTCCCACATGGCGCAGCAGACCTCTCCTGTCTCACCCACTGCTCCCCTCAGCAGTGTGTTTCAGTTTATCTGCCTGTTCTGTTCCCCACTCTGTCTCTGGTGAATCTCCTCACCGCCCCACGCCTCTGGCCTGTACCCCAGCTTGTATGCATAAATAAATAAATCTTTTTTAAAAAAAGAAGTATTCTAAAAAATAATAATAATAAAATAGTACATTAGAAATGAAATCTTAAAATGCACCTATACTTTCTTAAGGACCTTTGAATTTTTCTGGTTTCTGCATATGTGGAATTATAGGGAGACATTATGTTTTTTCTATGACGGCACATTCTTCTTGGCATAAGTACTCAAGACTAACTCTAGCTTTGTATTTTAATTATTTACTCTTTCATTCAGCAAATATTTATTTAGCTAACTGCTTTATGTCAAGCAGTATGCTAGCTGCTGGTTATTTAGTCTGATGACAAAGACATCAGATTATAATAACCACAGTATAACATTAAAAGCAATCAGTATGTGGGCCTCCTTGGTGGTGCAATGGGTTAACTCTATGAAGCTATCCCAGCCATTGCAGCACAAGTTCGATCCCCGGCCAGGGAGATTCCCACGCCGCACAGCAGACCTCTCCTGCCTCGCCTGCTGCTCCGCTCAGCAGTGTATTTCAGTCAATCTGCCTGTTCTGCTCCCCACTCTATCTCTGGTGAATCCTATCACCACCCCCCCAACACATACCTCTGGCCTACAACCCAGCATGTAAACCTTTAAAAAAAAAAAAAGCAATCAGTATGTAACAAGGTCAACAAAAGAGGTATGTACAAAGTACTTAGGAAGCTGAGAGGAGGCATCAGTAACTGCAAAGATTGAACATGAATATAACTTCATCATCAATATCCTGCTGCTGAAATTTGAGAACTTTAAGTACCCCCAGATCACAGGATCCTCACTGAAAGCATGATTATAGGAAGAATCCGGGCTGGCATTACTATTCTGATGATCGCTGCTGATAATAGTAAGTATCAAGCCAGTACCTCAAGGAAATGGCATATGGGCAAACTTAACATATCACTCTGTATTTTCCTTTTCATGTAATGTCCTTTCCAAATATTTATATCAAGGTAGTGCTGAATTCACAGAATGATTTGGGAATGTCTTTGTTCTATGACAGAGTTTGTGTTCATAATTTTTTAGAGATATACATTGAAACATTTACAGTGGAAATTTCTAGAATGTATTAAAATGCTGCTGAAAAAAATGAAAAGAATAGATGAAAGAAGAACGATAGACTCTTAGATAATACTGCAAATGTAGGACCTGTGAGTCACTATACTATTTACTATTTTTTATACTGTTAAGACTGTTTTTTTTTTTAAGATTTATTTATTTATGCATACAAGCTGGGGTACAGGCCAGAGGCATGAGGTGGCTAGAGGGTTCACCAGACACAGAGTGGGGAGCAGAACAGGCAGATTGACGGAAATACACTGCTGAGGGGAACAGCAGGCGAGGCAGGAGAGGTCTGCAGCGCCATGTGGAAATCTCCCCCCCGCCAGGCCTCAAACTCACATTGCCGCTGCTGACAGCTCCACAGAGAAGCGCCTAACCGCTGCGCCACCAGGGAGGCTCTGTTAAGACTGTTAAAAGTTTTCTTTGAGAAGAGGTTTTTCGAAGAGGAGAAGTTTTCTGCCTATTATATTTCAGCACACTCTAACTATAATATTGAGCTACCTCTTCACTAGTCTCAAAGTAATGAAATTAATCCACCCTTCCACTGGAAGAAAAGAGATAAAGGTTGTCAACTTGATTAGCTGGATGTAGAGGTATTCCAAGGCTTCAAACAGTGTTGTTTCAGTGGGAAGTCCTGAAGGGTGACTTTCTGTTCCTTTAATCCACGGCATTTTAGAGCTTAACTCTAGCAGCTTGTCCCCAATTCAAGAAGAAATGCTACTGGGCCTGGGTTTTAGCCAACTTTCTTACTATAGTTATTGGCTTCAACAATTTCATATTTCCGCTGCTGGATATGAGGTGACTCAGTGGAATCCATTTTGTTAATACTTTTAGTTGTTTCACACCTGATATTTAAATAAGAACAAGCTAGAGCACTAAAGATGTGTTCAAATATACACACAGAGTCCTTTGGAATTGTATAGAAGACTTACAGATTCAAAGCATTTGCTTTCTATTTAATCATAAACTGACTACTCAGCTAATTGAGAAGATCATATATACTCTTAGTTATTATGAATTATGCTGCAATGAACATGGGAATGCAGGTAGCTCTTTGAGGTCTTGTTTTAATTTCCTTTGTATGTTTACACAGAAGTGGGATTGCTGGGTCACATGGTATTTTCTGTTTGAAAATTTCTGAAGGTCTTCCATACTGTTTTCCATGGTGACTGTACCAATTTACAGTCCCACCAACAGTGCAAAGCGTTCCTTTTTCTCCACATCCTCACCAACACCTCTTATCTTGTCTTTTGGATAATAGCCACCCTAATAGGTGTGAGGTAGTATCTCACTATAGTTTTTATTTGTATTTCTCTGATGAATGGTGATTTTGAACATTTTTCACATGCCTGTTAGTTACTTAGATGTTTTGTTGTGTAGGTCATGTGTCCTGAAACCCAATTTCCAATGGCAGTGTGGGTGCGGAGGCTTCCTCCTCATCAGCATGCAATTCTTAGATTAAGAATCTAAAAATTGGGGCCTCCCTGGTGGCGCAGTGGTTAAGCGCTGCGCTGTGGAGCTGTCGGCAGCGGTGACGCGGGTTCGATGCCCGGCCAGGGAGAATCCCACATGGTGCGGCAGACCTCTCCTGCCTCGCCCACTGCTCCCCTCAGCAGTGTATTTCTGATCTGCCTGTTCTGCTACCCACTCTGTCTCTGGTGAACCCTCTCGCCGCCCCACGCCTCTGGCCTGTACCCCAGCTTGTATGTATAAATAAAAAAATAAATCTTTAAAAAAAAAAAGAAAAAAAAAAGAATCTAAAAATTCTTTATTTTTAGGAGGGGGGGGTCAAAAATTCAGCTCAACTTTGATACGATCTACCTAGAATCAGGACTGATCCCTCCAAGACTGCCCTCTACTTCAGAGACCAGCCACAATCCCCAGGCAAGTCCACACTTCCGACCAACCAGCTATATAAATAAGAGGTCCTATGTTCCCTTCTCAGAGCTCAGGTACAATTTGCAAGCACAGATTATTATCTGTGCTTCTGAGCATTGTTCTAGAAATCAGAGATTCCCACAACACACTCCTCAAGTTCTATTAATTTGCTTGAACAGCACACAGCATTCAAGAAACGTGTTTACTCACTCATCACCAATTTATTCTAAAGAGTACAAATCAATATCCAAAATAGAAGAGAAGCATAGGGCAAAATGTGGAGAAACACACAGGGCTTCATATCCTCTCCAGGTGTGCCATCCTTCCCAAATCTTTATGTGTTCAACAATCAACAAATTCAGGGGGGCCTCCCTGGTGGCACAATGAGTTAAGTTACAGCACTATGAAGCTATCCAGAGCCACTACAGCATGAGTTCGATACCAGGCCAAGGAGTTTCCCACATGGCGCAGCAGACCTCTCCTGCCTCACCCACTGCTCCCCTCAGCAGTGTATTTCAGTCAATCTGCCTGTTCTGCTCCCCACTCTGTCTCTGGTGAATCCTCTCACCCCCCCCCCATGCCTCTGGCATACACCCCAGTTCTTGTATGCATAAATAAATAAATCTTTTAAAAAAAGAAAAAAATTCTGGGAAGCGCCTTCCTCTTGGGCTTTTATGGAGCCTTCACTACTTACGCAACTGATTTAATCATTGGCCATTAGTAATAGAACACTCACCTTCAGCCTTTCTGCTTCCAAGAAATCAGGTAGTGGGACTGAAAGTCACATCCTATATTCTTGTTGGTTTCCCTGGCAACCAAAGCCCCACCACCCTCAGGTTTTCTAAAAGTTACTGCCATTAATATAGGAAAAGACACTCTTAATACTCCCAATACTTAAGACATTCCAAGGCCGCTGGAAGCTGTAGGTCAGGAACTGTGGATAAAGACCAGCAAGAAATATTTATTTGGTTACCTGAATGACCAAACACTTATTTCCTAAAAATCACAGTATCACAGATGCCTTCTTTGAAAAGATGTATGTTCAGTTCTTCTGCCCATTTTTTTAAGATTTATAAAATCTTAAATATAAAAATTTTTATTTATGCATGCAAGAACTAAGGTGCAGGCCAGAGGTGTGGGGGGTGAGGGGATTCATCAGAGACAGAGTGGGGAGAAGAACAGGCAGATCCACTGAAATATACTGCTGAGGGGAGCAGTAGGTGAGACAGGCAAGGTCTGCTGTGCCATGTGGATTATCTCCCTGGCCGGGGATAAAACTTGGTGCTGCAGTGGCTGCCAATAGCTTAATAGTGCTGACTTAACTCTTGCACCACCAGGGAGGACCCCTCTTCTGCCCATTTTCTAATTGGAGTATTTGCTTTATTACTGAGTTATATATATATATATTTTTTTTAAAGATTTATTTATTTATGCATACAAGCTGGGGTACAGGCCAGAGGCATGGGGTGGCAAGAGGGTTCACCAGAGACAGAGTGGGGAGCAGAACAGGCAGATTGACAGAAATACACTGCTGAGAGGAGCAGCGGGCGAGGCAGGAGAGGTCTGCAGCGCCATGTGGGAATGTCCCCTGCTGGGTATCGAACTTGCGTCGCAGCTGCCAACAGCTCCACAGCGCAGCGCTTAACTGCTGCACCACCAAGGAGGCCCTGAGTTATATTTTATAATGTCCTCTTAAGAACATCTTTTTCTAATTCAAGATCACATTTTCTTTGGTATTTTCTTTTAGAAGTATATTTTAAGTTGTAAGGATTTAGGTCTATAACCCATCTTGAGTTTTTTGTTTTATTTATTTATTTTTTAAAGATTTATTTATTTATGCATACAGTGCTGGGGTACAGGCCAGAGGCATGAGGCAGTGAGAGGGTTCACCAGAGAGAGAGCGGGGAGCAGAACAGGCAGATCGATGGAAATACACTGCTGAGGGGAGCAGTGGGGAAGGCAGGAGAGATCTACAGCATCATGTGGGAATCTCCCGGGCTGGGCGTCGAACTTGTGTCGCCACTGCCAAGCTCCACAGCACAGCCCTTAACCACTACACCAGCAGTGAGGTCCTATTCTTTGTTTTAAACCTCTCCCAATGTTACAGGGCAGGGAGAGGGCGCCCCCAAAACCCCCAAACCTGTCTGCTCAAAATAAGTTCTGCCATCCGCCACATCAAAACAAAACATATAAGACCTTTGGTGGAAAGAAACTTCAATACAATTAGTGTATAAAACAGAAAAGACAAATATAATTTCTAAATTAGAATATAGTTTCTAAATTAAGCACCCAAGGTTACCCATCACCTCTTGGGCAAAAGTCCACTCAGATGGGACTGGCTCAAAGCAAAGCCCAAAAGCCTGCCACAAGTCTAAAGTACCTTTCGGCAGGGACCCATAGAAAAGGCCAAAAATAGTCAGACTATTCTGGGAGGAAAAGAACAAAATCAAAATAAGATCAACACTGCCATTGTCACCTCCCCACGGGTCTCTCACCCACATCTGTTTCAAACAGTCCAGGCCAATACAGTTTCTTCATATGTCTCTCTGCTCCCTGTGCCTCCTGTGGCTCTCCATCCTGCTTCTTTCCTTCTTCCCTCCTTTTTTTCCATCTTCTTATCTCTCCTGCTCAGCTCCGCCCTCTGTTGGGTGAGGCAGGGAACCTGGAACACTCCCTTTTTTCTGGGGACCACCCTGTTACACCAAGACTAGTGTAAAAGTTCATGTTTTACATATGAATGTCCAATTGTTCCCTTAACCATTTTTGGAAAAGATTATCCTTTCTCCGCTGAATCACCATGAAACCTTTACTGACAATGAATTGACCATGTATCTGTGAAACTAAGTCTGGGCTCTAATTTTTCAAGGGCTATATGTCTATCTTTATACAAATACATTATCTTGATTATTCTAGCTTTAGTGTAAGTCTTTAACTAGATAGTATGAATCCTTCAACTATATTCTTTTTAAAAATTCTTTTGGCTATTCTAGATCTGCTGTTTTTTCATATAAATTTTTCAACTTACCAATTCTACCCAGAAAGTCTCCTAGGAATTTTATGGGTTTGCGTTTAATCCATAGTAATCTAGGAAAGAATTACCAGCTTAACAATATTGACTCTCAATACATAAACAAGGTAAATCTCTCCATTTATTTAAGTCTTCTTTAATTTCTCTCATCACCTATAGTTTCAGCATACACAATCCTTATTCTATCCAAAAGGGCAGGGTTATTGTAAAAAGGGAAGGGAAGTAAAAGACACTTGCACAGACAGAGCAGGCAGAAAGAGCTGTCCCCGCGGGGACAGGTTTGCTGGAAGAAAAGCCTGCATGGTCCCAAGCGGGCAACCTTGGGAGGAGCTGCCTCTGCTGCTTTGCAAAGGGAGGTCAGTGAAGAGAAACACCTGCACAGGTACAGGTGGGCAGGAGAGCTGCTGCCTCAATGTACAAATTTTACACATACTTAGTTAGATTTATTCCTAATTATATATATTTTTTGCTATTCGTTAATTCTATTTTTAAGATTTAATTTCTAAATGCCCATCGCGGGTCTCCCTGGTGGCGCAACGGGTTAAGTGCAGTGCTGTGGAGTTCAATGCCCGGCCAGGGAGATGCCCACATGGCACAGCGGACCTCTCCTGCCTCGCTCGCTGCTCCCCTCAGCAGTGTACTTCAGTCTACCTGCCTGTTCTGAGCCCCACTCTGTCTCTGATGAACCCTCTCACCGCCCCACACCTCTGGCCTGCACCCCAGCTTGTATGCATAAATAAATAAAATCTTTTTAAAAATAAAAAAAGTGCCTGTTGCTATTTTATAAATATGATTGATTTTTTTATATACCAATCTTGTGTCCTGTAACACTTTAATATTTACTTATGGTTTTAGTAGCTTTTTCTTTTGTATATTCTTTGGGATTTTTCTACATACATGATCATGTTGTCTTTGAATAAAGACATGTCAGAGAGAGACAGGAGGCAACTAATGGGTGATCCCACTACAACCTGAGCATTAAGGTAAACAACGGTAGTAAAGGATAATTACTTAAAAGAATCCATCCATTAGCTGAAATAAATGAATATATGAGTGTATGAATGATGGAAAAGGGGAAGCTCTTCTTTCAGTTTAAAGTCAATTAAATGAGGAAGGAATGACAATTGGAAAATCATCATTTGAAAAGCCATAGTAAGTGATTCGAGCAAGTCATTAATATATGATAGTGAAATTAGTGTTTGAAAATTTTAAGAGGATATTTGCAGAATCAAAGTATCTCCCTACAAAATACTTATTAACCACAAAAGGTAAAATAGTAACTTCACAGTGGAGAAGCCTGGCACACATCACCTCAACCAAGTGATTAATGCTAACAAAGTTAACTTTACTAGTTTGATGTTACCACATCTCTGGTGATGAGATTGACAACATATGCCTTTTGCTATGATGTAATGAAAAGAACTCAGCATTTCTTATGTGGAACTACAGCTAAGTCAAGTGCAACCGGTGGTGTAATATGGGGGTAAGGCCGGTGGTACTGGGGGTGAAAGAATTCACCAGAGACTGAGTGGAGAACAGAAAAGAGAGATTTATTGAAGTACCCTGGAAGGGAGCAGGGGGAGAAGGGAGAGTTCTACCCACCCAGAAGGGCTTAAGGCTTTCTTTTATAACCTGTTATCTGCTGAGATGTCTGATTTAGGGTACTGACCTTTGACATGGAATATGTCCTGGTCCTGCTACTGCATTCACAATCAAGTTGAAGGTCTTTTGGCCTGGTTTCTGTAACAACCTTATGGACTTCCTTTATCTATTCAAGCTTCCCAAACTTGCCTACTAGGCAAGGAATGGGGAGTTAGTTTTTAGCCGTAGTAATGATACCCCCACATGAACCAAATATAATCAAAGAAGGGATATCAGAAAAACTCTAATAGCAAAACACTAACTCAAAGTAAGTAGGTTTCCAGGAAGGTAGAGTATACAAACTTTCCCCTAGTCCTCCTACATATTACAACTAAAACACTGTATATAAAATAAACATAAGACTGAAGGGTAAAGAGAAGAGGACTCACCAGCAAGAAGTCTCAGGACCCTAGGAACAACATGGTAGCAAGTTCCCTAGGGTTCTTTATGTCCCATGTATTAGACTTAAAGCTGAAGAAGTTGGCATCCCTCAACCCAAGAGGTATGGAATAAAAGCACAACAAAAGCCAATTTCTTCAGCCAAAATACTAGGAAGGGGTCAGCCTAGCAAGACAGAAAAAATTTACACAACAATCTGTTTATTATAATCAAATACCACAGAAAAAAAATGATAGGCCAGCTCATATCCATGAGGGGGTGCCTAGACATCCACCCTTTGAGCCTCTAACAAGGTGCCCTTCAACATCTCTGCCAGTGTGGCATCAGAAAAAGTTAAGTGGAGCTAAGACTTCTGTACCATTTAGGGAGAACAAGGACCCTTGTCCCATGGCATCAGTGGAGAGCATGTGGGAATCCGGAATTCCAAGTCCAAGCAGCAGTAAGGGGTATCCTCCATTTGGATATGTGTTTAGAGACAATATTTAAGACAATAGAGTACAGGAAGTATATAATATGCAACTAGGCAACTAAAGGAAATGAAAAAGACATCCAGAGCGGAAATAAATAAACTGTCCCACTTTCAGATGTCTTGGCTATCTACATAGAAAAACCTAGAAATCTATCCACCAAAATCTAAGAACTAATGGTGAAGTCAGCAAGATCTGAGAATGCAGGATAACCATACAAAAATCAATTGCATTTTTGTATACTAGCAATGAACATAAGGACACCCAAATTAAAACATAATACCGTTTCAGTCACCAAAAATAAAAATAAAAATAAAATAAGAAATATTTAGATGTAATTCAAGCACTATGTCATGTAGAACACAAAAGATTTAAATTTTTACAAACTCCAATTTATATATAACTTTACTTTTGTTGCCTGTTTTTTCAAAGGATTTATTTATTTATGCATACAAGCTGGGGTGTAGGCCAGAGGTGGGCAGTGGGGGAGAGGGTGAGAGAATTCACCAGAGACAGAGTGGGGAGCAGAACAGGCAGACTGACTGAAATACACTGATGAGGGGAGCAGCAGGCAAGACAGGAGAGGTCTGATGTGCCATGTGGGAAATTCCCTGGCCAGGGATCGAACTCATGCTGCAGTGGTTCTGGATAGCTTCATAGTGCTGAAACTTAACCTGTTGTGCCACTAAGGAGGCCCTGCTGCCTGTGTTTTTGGTGTGATATCATGGATGGAACTATATGGGGCAATGCCAGGCAAAATAAGTCTGAAGGAGAAAGAAAAACATTGCATGCTTTCACTTACATATGCAATATAGAGAAACAAAGCAAAGAGTGAGTCAAAACCAAACAAATAACAAACTTAATTGTGTAGAATTAAGATTACCAGAGGTAGAGGGAGCAGATGGAGAGCAAAGTGTGGAGGGATCATGCTGGACTATGGTGGAGGGTGTCTGGGGGTGGGTATATTGTAGTGAGATACCCTTTAAGAGGTGTGATCCTTTACTTCTGAATCATCTAGTGTTATAAACCAATGTTACCTTAAAAAGAAACAAAAACCAGAGTCTCCCTGATGGCGCAAGGGGTTAAGTCTCAGCACTATGAAGCTATCAGCAGCTACTGCAGAACTGGGGTATAAGCCAGAGGTTGGGGGGTGAGAGGATTCACCAGAGAGAGTGGAGAGCAGAACAGGCGGATCTACTGAAATACACTGCTAAGGGGAGCAGCAGGTGAGACAGGAGAGGTCTGCTGCGCCATGTGGGTCAGCTCCCTGGCCAGGGATAGAACTCAGTCGCAGAATCTTTATAGCACTGAACCTTTAAATTCTGTGCCACCAGGGAGGCAAAACGTAACTGCACACAACTGCAATAAGACCCAGTAGTTGCATTCCTGCGTATTAATTCTAGAGAAATACTTATGTTCGCACAAAAACCTGAACAAAAATGTCTTTATTCATAACAGTAAAAACATGGAAACAACCAGATGTCTCTCAATAGGTGAATGATTAATCTAACTGTGATAGACCCATACCATGGAATACTGCTCAGCCAGAGTGACCTACTGATGCATGTGACAACCCAGGTGAACGTCCACAGAACTATGCTGGGTGAAAAGTCAATTCAAAAGGCTAGATACTATATAATTCTGTTTCTAGAACCTTCTTGAAATAATGAAATTACAGAAATGAAGTACAAATTATGGACAATTGCATAAGGAAAATGGAGGTAGCTATAAAGGGGTTTACTTCCCATGATTAACACTGAATCAGTGTTAATAACCTTGTTTTGACATTGTACTAGAGTTTTCAAAATATGGGTAAAATGGCAAAATGGGTAAAGAGTACATGGGATCTCGCTGTATTATTCCTTACAAATGGTACAACTCTAAATTATCCCAATATAAATATCTAATTTTAAAATAACTTGCTAACATTCTTAAAAATTGTCAATGATGTTAAATATGAAGAAAGATTCAGAAACTCTTCCAGAACTAAGAAGACTAAAGAGTTATGACAACAGGATGCAACACATATTTTTTGATTCTCCTCTATCAAGGATATTATTAAAACTCCAGGCAAAATTAGAACAAAGTCTATAATTATAAAATAGTATTGTATCACTTTCATTTTCTCATTTTGTTAAAAGTACTGTAGTTATATGAGAGAATTTTTTTTAGGAAATGTACACTGAAGAATTAAGGTGTAAAGGAGTGTCATGCCTGCAACTTGACATGATTCAGAAAAAAAGGTAGAGCAAAAGAGGACAAAACTAGGACAAGTAAACATTAACATCTGGAGAATCGGCATAAGTGATACTTACATATTTTTTGTACTATTTTTGCAACTTTTCTCTAATCTGAAATTAAGTCAAGATTTAAAATATTCGGCCAACAAATACATGAAAAAATGCTCAACATCACTTATAATCAAGGAAATGCAAATCAAAACCACTATGAGATACCACCTCACACCTGAGAGGATGGCACACATTAAAAATACAGGCAACAACAAATGCTGGAAAGGATGTGGAGAAAAAGGAACTCTTCTACACTGCTGGTGGGAATGTGAACTGGTCCAACCACTA
>PVIJ01003841.1:72367-127782 GCA_004024925.1 Scalopus aquaticus | reverse complement strand
CGGGGCTCTCTGGCCGCCCAGGTTCCCCCCATTGGCTGCAGACACATTTCAGCGTGCTCAGAACTTCCTTCTCCGCCCCCGGGCCCCCCACGGCCCCCTGGAAGTCGGGGCGCAGGAGCGGCTCTCAGGAGCAGGCAGCGCGCAGGTGCTGCACATCTGCGGGCCATTTCCGTGTCTCCAGGGGGAAGGAAAAACCCAACAACCCTAAGTCAGGCCGGAATTCGTCTGTATTTTCGCCCTGACAGCTCGGGAAGGAATGCGCCGAAGCCCAGCGCGGCAGAGCGCGGCGTGGGAACCGCCCGACCCGCGCTGGGGGCGTCTGCGGGAGGCGGGGGCGGGGCGCCGCCGAGGCCCCGCCCCGGCCCCGCCCCGGCCCCGCCCCCCCGGGCAGGCCTGTGAACCTCTGGCGCAAAGTTTTTCAAAAATCAACAGGGCAGCCGAAGCTTCACGTGGCCGGGAGGCGGTGGGCGCGGTGTCAGCCCCTGGGGGTCTCTCCCGGACACACCAGACCCCGGGGCGGAGGGAGGGGCGCCGCGGGGTGAAGCCCGCGGGGTGAGGCCGGAGGGCCTGGGCAGCTGGTGGGAGCGGGAGCCCGGTGCTCCGCGGGCCGAGGGTGCTGCCTGCCTGGTGAGGACCACGGGCGGGCGCCGCGGCACCCCGTTCCCTGGCCGCCCTGGCCGCTGGCTTGCCTGCGGGCAGGGCTGGAAGGGGGTGCGGGGGGGGGGCCTCCGCGGGCCCCGGTAGGGGTGCTGTGGGGGAGGGTGCCCGCTGAGCACCCGCAGCGTCCGTTGGGGCAGCGGCAGGGCCCGCTGCCGTGCAGACCTGTCCCTCGCTCCCCCTGGGGGCCCTCACTCGGGACCCCCGAGGCTGGGTCCTGGGGCACCCCCACAGGCTCCTCCCTCAGGACAGGGAGCCTTGGAGCAAAGCAGGTGCCCTCCCCACCTCGCCCCAGCCTGGGAGGTGGTGAGGGAGGCCCGGGGCCAGTCTTGGCCTCACCCCTGCGTGGCCCCGGTCTGCTGCGGGTGTGCTGGGGCCTGGAGAGTGCTTCTGCAGCCCTGCCTGTGGGCACCCGGGGAGGCCGCGGAGCTGCCCAGGTGCCCGAGAGGAGGAAGCCGGGCAGGAGCGAGGGGCGCGAGGTGGGTCAGGCGGGACAGGGCCTGTGTGCGGGAGGGAGGGGCCTTGCCAGCGTCCAGAGTGGCCCCCCGCCCCCCGCCTTGGCAGCGGCCTATGAAGACAGGCGGGGTTCCAGGGAGGGGCCACCTCCCCAGGTTCTAGGGCCCAGGACCGCTGCTGTGGGGGGCACCCCGGCAGAGGCTCCCCCGGCCTTGAGGGGTGCCGCCCTGCCCCCCGCCAACGCTATCAGCATCTGGCCACTTGTCGCAGCAGCCCCAGGAAGCGGGCACCAGGGCGAGGGCAAAGGGAGGAAAAGTTAAACTGCAGAAGCTTTGCCCAGGCTCTGGGGGCGAGAAACAGGGGCGCAAGGGGAGCGAAGGGTGAGGCCGGCACCTGTCCCCACGCCCGCCTGCCGGCACGTGGCTGCGCTGGCCTGTCTTTAAATGGACAACATAATAAGGGGCTTCGTCTGCACAATTATAAAGTGCCTGGGGGCGCGGAGCAGGCCGGCAGCTCCCGGTGGCACCTGGGCCCGCCTTCCGTGCTGGTCCCGCCACTGCTCCGCCGCCCCCCGCCAGCGAGGCCGAGGAGGGTGCCCCCGAGGGGCAGACGTCTGCTCCCCACAGAGGCCACCGCGCGGTTCGGAGGCAGCACACTCGCCCAGGCCCGGGACAAGCTCTCCCCGGAGGGGCGTCTCAGGGAGCCCGAGGGCTTCGCAAGTGCAGACCAGAGCAGGCGGGGATGCGGGGAGACCCCGGCGGGCCGCTCCCCTGCCCTGTGGCTGGGATGGCCCTGTTGCCATGGACTCTGGAGGGTGGAACAGGGCCAGCCTGGGCCACTGGCTTGGCCCTTGGCAGGGACAGCTGTGGCTGGGGACCCCCGCTGCCCAATCACTGGCCGCGGACTTGGACCTCGGGCCCAGGGCGGGCAGTGCCCCGGGCTGCGCCGACGGAATTAAGGCGCCTGTGGCCGGGAACCTTGGGCTCGGAGGGCACCCTGTCCCCCGGGCCTGCCGCGGTGGACGCTGGGGCCACTGCTTCCGTCCCGGGCACCGAGGCCTGACGGGGGCTGCCCCACTGGTCTCCAGGACGCCGGCACCCAGCCGCAGACCCCCGCTTCCTCCACCAGCGCCTCGTGGGGACGCCGGCAGGGCAGGGGCGAGGGGAGGGCGTGGCCGCCACCGGGAAGCAGCCCCGCCGCGTGTTCTCGGGTGCTGACTGAGTCCAGGGCGAGCAGAGGTTTCCCTGCCCACGCCAGGTCCAGCATGTCTCCACGGTCGGGGGGCCGGCCACGCCGCGCTGCCTCCCCAGCCTTAAAGGGGCGCGGTGACGCCCTGCAGAGAGCCGGGCAGGACTTGAGGGGAGCAGAGGGCCTGGCGCCTGCTACGGGGAGGCCAGCAGGCCCTCGGGAGCCTGCAGAAGGCCCACTCGGGTGACGGAGGGGTGCCGCTGCCGGGGCAGACGGAGGAGGTGGCGAAGAGGGGTGCTTCCCTGGGGGTCTTCAAGAGGTGGCCACTGCCACACGCTGCTCCTGGATGGACATCCTGCCGGGTCCCAGGGCCTCCGCCGCTGTCCCCAAGGTGTTCCTGGACCTCTGTCCCAGAGGGAGGATGGCCCGGCCTCCCGGACGCGGGCCCCCGGGGACACCCCTGATGGAGAGGCCTCGCCGCGTCACCCACCGCGACCGAGTCACCTCGCCTTCCCACTCTCCCCTGGGAGACGGGACCTCGCCGCTGCCCTCACTCCCCCCTCGGGGCTGGGCCAACACTGAAGATCACATGGGGTGAAAATTCTGGGGGAATTACCAAGAATCTGGACGGATCCAGCAGGACTGGCCCCACTGGGACCGCGGGCTCCCTGGGAAGCACGAGCCTCAAGGGGTGCTGGGCTTGCGGTAATTCACAAGGCACGGTGGTCACTTTACAGTTTGCTTCCACTCAGTGTGGAGCCCTCACCTGCGGCGCCGTCCCAGAGGCTCAATGAGAGGCCTCTCCTGGACGTCATGCCCAGTCCACGCTCATCCTGGGGTTTGGAGGGGGCCCCTCCTGCTCCCAGGCCAAACTGCCCTCTTGGAAATGTGTTTACCGGGACGGGGGTGGCCCCCAGGACCCCCAGGCCCCAGACCCCAGGCTCTGAGACCCCTGGAGGGCCATGTGGCAGGGCTGGCTCTGGGCCCGGGCTGACCCGAGCATTCGGCCTCACGGCCGCCCAGCTCCGAAACAGCCCTTGGCGGGAGGCCCTCCTCCTCCCGCATGGGGTGGAGAGGATGGGGGGCGGGTGGGCCTCAGGGGGAGACAGTGTGTGCAGGACCAGGGCTGGGTGGGGCCCAGCAGGGGGTGCCACCCCATCCAGCGGCCCAGCTTCCCAGGACCTGAGCTGTGAGACAAAAACGGAATTGGACCGTTCTTCTGGCAGCCGGCTCCCAAAGCCAGGTCAAGGCCGGCATGTGGGCGATAAACAGGAAAGTCCACGGGGGGCAGCGGGCTGGGGGCCGCTGAGGAAGGAAAGGCCCGGGGCAAAGGGCTTCACAAAATGTTCAAAATGGGCAGGAAACGGTGACTTCTCCGGCTCAGCTCTCCCGGGGCTGCGAGCCGGCTTGCGGCCCGAGCCCCACAGGGCGCCGGCAGGTGTGACGCCGGGGGAGCCCGCAGCAGGGGCTGAGAGGGAGGCCCGCCCGACGCCCCGGGTAGAGCCTCCCCCACGCCAGCCTGGGCCTGCCCCGCCGCCCCTGACCAGGCCGGGCCTGACGGCTGCGCGTGAACACTGTGGGGAGGGCCGGCCCGGCCGCCCCGGCCAGTGGCAGGTCGCTGCCCACGCCTGCTGGCCTCGCCCAGCCCGCAGCCCTCCCCACCAGGACGCCCAGGGCCGTCTCAGCAACGCCAGACCGGGGGTCCTGCCCCCACACGCGAGACCGAGGGTCCTCCCCACCCCACCCCATGGAAACTGGGGCCTGTGTGCTTCCAAGCGCTAGACGGCCCGGAAAGCGGGTGGCCGGGAGGGTGACCGGGCCGCGCGGAGGCGCCTTTCCCAGGGCCGCGCGGGGCCCGGCGGTCTGTGTGGACCCCGCCCTCCAGCCGGGCGGGCGCTGCTGTGCCAAGCCGGGATCTATCTTGCATCTCAGGTGCCGGCAGGCCGGAGCCCCGGCCCGGCCCCGCTGGGCGCTGGACCCGCAGGCAGGCCAGCCGAGGAGGGACGAGGGCAGGTCGCCCCTGTGTGGCAGGGGAGGCGTGAACCTCCCCCAGAACCACGTGCTGATGAGGCTGAGCTGAGGCCCTGAGGTCCGCCCCAGAACCAGGCCCGGGGAGCACCGGGCATGGCCCCCACGGCCAGCAGCACGGCACCGGGCAGGGGCTGCCTCGCCGCGGGCGTCTCTGCAGCGAGTCCTGCGCGCCCCCCGCCTCACTTCCAGGTGACCGAGGACGGGGCGTCCCTCCCGGGCGCGGGCCTGGGCCAGGGTAAGGCAAGGCCTCCCGCGGCCATAAGAGACGGTCCCTCGCCCACCCCTGCCGGCACGACCTTAACTTCACCAGTGTGTTACTGACGGAGGAGATACAAAGCAAAATAAGATTAGAACTAGGCCCACACAAGGAAGTGGGGTAGAAGAAATCAGCAGAACCATGAGCGCAATCCCTGGGTGCCAGCTCCTAAGCTACAAAGCACAGGTAGGAGCTGGGCGGCAGTCCAGGGGCAAAGATAAGGAGATTGAGCCCACTGTAGAATCTCCGGTCTCTTCTAATTCCAGTGAGCCAGCAAACAGCCAGCCATCCTCGAGGATGACCCCTCCCGACTGAAAGGCCCTATCAGCGCCATCCGTGCAAGAACTCGGGGCAGCCGTCTCTCTGCCCACCTGTGCCTGTGCAGGTGCTTTCCTTGACCAGTTCTGTCCCTCTGCGGGCAGCGGCTGCCTGTCTGCCCGGGACCTGCACCACGCGGGCCTCTCTCAGCAAACCTGCCCCTCAGCGGGCAGCTCTTCCTGCCTGTGTCTGTACGAGTGTCTTTTACTTCCTGCCCTAATAACCCTGCTCTTTAAGTATAACTGAGTCTCCGTCTCGTGGAGAGACTCGCCGCGTGCCGCCGAAGGGAGCTCTGGGGACACCTTTCCCAGAGTGGACCCAAGGCCCCCGCTCCGCTCTCAGATCCGTCGGAAAAACAACTTCATCATCACAACCTGGGAGGCGGGTCCACTAAAGAGGGAAACTGAGTCACAGCGGGATGAGGGGGAGGCAGGGCTGGGCGGGGGGAGGGCTCGCACAACCTCGAGTTCCCGGAGCTTTCCCACGGAGAGGGTGCGGCCAGCGCCTCGGCCAGCCCGCCAGAGCCCTCATGGCCGCCGTGGGTGAAGCCCTGGGCTGGGCCCAGGGCCGCCAGGCCTGCCCTGAGACAGACCTCGGCCTCTGCCCGGAGCCCCTGGGCTGGACCTTGCTTCTCCCGTCGGCCCCCAGACGCGAGGTCCCGGCCAGCCTGAGGGGCCGCCTTGGCTGGGGGCCGGGTGCTCCAGAGCGTCCTGGCCCCTGCCTGGCCGGGCCTCCTGCCTCTCCCCGCGAAACTCTCACACTTTCCCGAAGACGTCACCCAGGGGTGCGCAGGAGCAGTGGGCGGCCCAGCGGGAAGCCAGCCCGCGGTGACCGGGCACCAGCCGCCCGGCCGGTTCTCACCATTAATCATCCCGATACTCCGTAATTACCCCGCTAAGTGGGGTTTGTTTATCTTCTCTCCGCTGGCAGCGGGGCTGGGCCGGGCCGGGCAGGCCTCTGCGGGCCAGGCCCCCAGCCCCCCGGGCGAAGGCAGCGTGGCCACAGCGCAGGGCCCCCCTCTGCCAGGGGAGGGGGTGGGGACGCCGGAGAAGCCCTGGGCCCGAGGCCGGGGGCGCGGGGAGCCCCACGCTCCGGCTGCGGCCCAGTCCTCTGCCCTGCTGGGCCTCGTGGGCAGGGGACATGAGGCCGGTGGCTGCAGCTCGGTCCTGAACAGACGCGGGGTCGAGAGGGGAGAGTGGGGCAGCGGCCCCGACAGTGGCGCGAGGGACGGGTCCAGCTGGGCGCGCCGAGCCGGACAGTGGCGCTTGCGCAGCGTGGAAAACGTCCCCGAAGTCACTTTCAAGCGTCCCCGTCACACAGACTTCACCTCCATTTAAGAGCAGCAGGTGGATGGGTGGGGACACCCTCTCTGAACCGTGCTGTGGGGTGGGGTCCCCGCCCCAGCCCGGCTTCCGGGGCGCTTGGAGGCAGACAAGGCCGGGCCGGCGGGCAGCTGCGGGGCCGCACTGGGGCTCTGCACCGAGGGTCAGCCCCTGGCCCCGTCTGGGGCGGCCGGGGCTTGAATCTGGCCTGGCCCTTGTATAAACAGCTCTGCCCCTGCCCTTCCTGTCCCTCCGGCCCCTCGCCCAGGCCGGGCCTCCCCTGCACCCGGCCCTCGCCTGCCTGGCGCCCAGCTGGAGCTGGGCGCCCAGCCAGGGCCCCACGCCAGGGGCCGGAGCCAGGCCGAGCCAGATCCGACGGGCACTCGGACCCTTCCCCAAATGGCGTGGGGGCAGGCGCCGCTGCTCTGCCACGCGGGCCCTCGGCGGGCACCGGGGAGGGTGTGGCTCTCTGTCCTGACCCCTGGCATCCTGGCCACTTGCTGGAGACCGAGGAGGGTGCAGGATCCCGGAAAGCTGGGGTCCCCCGGGGTTGCTTGGGCCTGCCCTAGGAGAAGGCCCCTCGGCCAGCCCGTCTCAGCCCAGCTCGCGTCTCGAGGCGTCCTCCAGGCCCGCCCTGCCCAGCCCCCCCCGCGGTGTCCTGTCGGTGCCCTGGCCAGGGCGCGGACACCAGGGCGGGCAGGTCAGCGCGGCACCCCCAGCCTGCCGCCCCGTGCAGCTCCGCTACAGTCTGCTTCTGGGACAGCAGGACATCGGGGCGAGGACACAGATGGCGCTGGCCCTGCCGCCTCAGGTGGACCCTCCAGGCGCCCGTCCAGGCGCCGTCCCCGCGAGTGTCCAGGCTCTCCCTCGCCCGGCCGCCCGCGGGTGCCTCCTCCGCGCTCCTGCCTCCGCCCCAGCCGGCTCGCACTGCCGGCCTGCGCCCAGGGACCCGGGGCCTCTCCGGTGCCCAGTGTCCAGGGCCGTCCTGCCCCCGCCCCCTCTGCCTCCTCCCCCGGGGCAGAGCAGACCCTCGGGGCGGTGTCTTCGTCCCCTGTACCTGCCCAGGGGCAGTTGCCAGGCGCAGCTGGTGCCCTTGGCCACACCCGCCTGTGCCCAGAGCTGGCCGGTCCCCCATTTTCCCTGACAGGTGTGAGTGACAGGAAGGCCGGCTCGGCCGGGGGCGGGGGCGGAGGGGGGGCAGTGGGAGAACAGGCGCATTCTTGGGATGCTTGGGCCTCCTTCAGGGAGCACTTGCTGTGCAAACACTCAGGCCTCACACACACACACACACACACACACACCACTTCCCGCCAGCCCCCCACCCCTTTGTCCTTCCCTCGGGAGAGTCAGCCTGTGGGGGCCACAGAGAGGGGCGGGCCTCCTTCCTTTCTGGGCTGGAAGGTTGGGGTGGCTGGGAATGCAGGATGATGAATGGCATGCAAATGAGATGCTGATGAGCTCCCCAGAAAGCAGCCCAGGAGCTGCCCCCCAACCCAGAGGGCGGGGCTGCCCCTGCCCCTCCCCCACCGTGGAACCTCCATCCCCGCAGACCACAGCCTTGGCCTTGCACGGCCCTTCCTCTGCCCGGGACCCAGCCGTAGGTGTCCACCCTCTGGTCCAGCCCTCCACAGATGGCCCTGGCACCAAGGGCTGTCCCTGCCCGGCCATCCTGCCAGCCAGAATTTAAGACGGCGGCGGGGCCTGCTGGTCGCGCGCTGTGAATGCGTGAGCGGCGGGGGCTACTCTCCACTTCGGCCCACGCTCCGATCTCTGACCAGACGGGCCTGGCTCTGGCTGGGCCCGGCCGCTCCGCTGCGCCCCTCCCCCGCTGTCGCCCTCCCTTCCCAGCCCGGAAGCTGAATTCCCACTTCCTGTGCTTGTGTTTTGAGTGGGAATACATTTGTGGGGTTCAGAAGCCAACAAGGACCCTGAGGGTGACTGAGGGAGCCGCTGCCCTCCCCAAGCCACCAGCTCCCCAGCAGCCGGGGGCCCTGGCCCCTCCCTGACGAGACTGTGCAGGCAAGCAGGGCAAGCACGCTCTCTCCCAGCCCGTTTTCCTTCTGGAGCCTTCTCCACGCACCGCTGGCCATCGCCCTCACCGACCCCATGTCCTGGAAACGGCTCACGTCACACTGGAGAGCCTCCCCCGCTGCCCCCGCCTGCTGAATACCCTGCTCTGTGGTTTGCATGTCCACTGATGGGCGTTTGGGCTTTTCTGGCCAGCTCAGGAGCCCAGTGCCGAGCTCGCAGCTAGCGGTGCTGCTAGCAGTGCTGGCAGAGGCGGGTGGAAGTATGTGTGTACACATCACTGTGCTGCCTCTGCTCTCCAGTGCTGCCAAAGGTGCATAGGCAAAGACGGTGACAGGTGAGGATGTCATCACGGGCGTGAGGCGCGTTTCTCACCAAGAGTGAGGCTGAGCGTCCTTTCACACCCCCGCCAGCCATACTTTTCCTTCCACGTGTCTTCCCTGTGTATACCCTTTGCGTTTGCATCTAACTCCCAACTGGATTGTTCACCTTTGTTATTGATTTGTTGGAGCTCTTTACATATGAGAGAAACAAGCCCTTTGGTTGTATGATAAACTTTGCATTGCTGAATAACAGATCTTGACTTCAGTGTGTGTGTGTGTGTTTGTTTTTTGGGTTTTTTGGGTTTTTTTTTGCTAAGTGGAAGTTTTTTTTTTATGTTTTTGGATTTATCAAAAATTGTGTGTTTTTGGTTTTTGTAATTTCTGCCATGTTTAGGAAAGTTTCATCTCAAGTCCATAAAGACGTTCCTTTTGGTCTTTGTAGTTTTCTTTTTTACTTTGAAATCTGGAATTAATTTTGGTATGTGGTGTGAGGTAGAGTTGCAGGTTTATTTTTTCTTGGTGGCTGCCTGGCTTCTCAGATAAGGAGTGGGGTCCTTGAAAGAGACATCTTTCCTCGCTTAGTTGAAATTCTACCCGTTACTTGCTAGTCCCCATGGGTATCTGAGTTTGTTTCTGGGTTCTAATCTGCATCCCTCCTCTACCACCCTGTTTGAATGATTGTAGCTTTAGATTGTATTTTAATTCCTGGTGTGGCTAGTTCCACTTCTCACCTTGGTAGAGACTACAGGAGCCACTTTCACACCCACATCCATGATCCCTTCCTCCTGTGTCACCTGATTTTACTGGAGGCAGCAGAGCACCAAGAGCTGCACTTACAGAGGCTCCTTACAGAGAGATGCAGCTACAGGACTAGGTTCTGGCCAGCAGGACGGCCCTGGAAATGCAGTGTGCTTCCAAGAACCTTCCCTGTAAAGGAGGACGTTAGTGCTTCTCCTTCCTTTTTCCTTCTTCCATCTGCATGGAACATGGAAGTGATGACTGGACTCCAGCAGACACCTTGGGCCTGGGCAGACTTGGAGTGGAAATCACACAACAGGAAGGTGGGGCCAGGAGCTGGAAGGAGTCTGAGTACCAAGCCACCAAGACCCGGGCAGCTGACTCACTGAGGGTTTCTTTTATGGAAGGGAAATAAATGTTCATCCGTTTAAGTCTCTGAATTTGGGTCTCTATTATAGGCAATTGAAATATACTTGTTCTTCCTCAGCGTTTTCTTGACTGTTTTGTTTAGTTTTCCACATGAACCTTACAATTCGTTTGCAGAATTTAAAAATTAGTTGGTTTAGGTATTAAAAGTGAAACAGTTATATTTATGGATTCATTAAAAATTGATGTCTTACATAAAAAAGAAAGTAGGCCTTTCCATTTGTTTAAAAAAATTTTATGTCCCTCGGTTGCATTTGAAACCTTTCACAGTATGGATATGATGTATTTCTTGTTTTCTTTTAAAGATTGATTTATTTATGCATACAAGAGCTGGGGTGCAGGCCAGAGGTGTTGAGGGGGGTGAGAGGGTTCACCAGAGACAGAGTGGGGAGCAGAACAGGTGGCTCCACTGAATCCACTGCTGAGGGGAGCAGCGGGGAGACAGGAGCGGTCTGCTGCGCCCTGCGGGTCAGCTCCCTGGCTGGGGATGGACTCAGGTCCCACTGGCTGGCGGCAGCTTCATAGGGCTGAAACTTAACCCCTTGCGCCCCCCAGGGAGGCCCTGATGTACTTCTTACTGATTTCCAAATCATGTGGTTTCATTTCCCTCCCCACGGGCCAGCGTTTGTGAATACAGGGGGGCTCTGCGATTCCTTCTGTTGTCCCCGACACCTTCAGGGATTCTCTGCTTTTGAGACTTTGCAGGTTTTCGGGCAGCTGCGCGAACGGCCTGCAGATGACCGGCATTTCTCTCGGCTCTAAGCCGTCTTCCTTCTGGGCTGGTCGCCCGGCTGCGCTGCGGTCGAGTTGGACGTGCTGGACGGCGCTGCCCACCGGCCGGCGTGGAGCAAGGGTCAGTTTATCGAGCCAAGAAAGGATTCATCTAATCACACTATGATTTTGTTTGATCAACACTTTGTCACTTGCCTTTCGGGCCGGGAGGACAGGCGAGTCCCTTTTCCGGAGTTATCCCAAGGGGCAGTGTGGGCACAGCGCTCAGAGGCGGACAGCGGGTGCTGGGGGCGGGCGCCTGGAGGAACTTCAGCCCAGGCCTCTGCCGCGGCGTGGGCAGGGTCTGCAGACAGCGGGAGCGGGCGGCCAGGGCCCCGCCAGCCCAGCCTGCAGGCGAGGGGCCGGGGAGAGGCCACCCGCAAGGGGGGCTGAGGGGCGGAGGGGTGCCACGGCAGGGAGGCAGACCCTGCCCTCCACGTACCCTCCTGCCGCCCCAGCCCGCCGGAGACTCAGAGGCCGCGTCCAGGGGTGAGGACGAGGGTGAGGCGTGCAGGCCAGGTCCAGGGGGCGGGGGTCTGCCCCCTTGGTGGACGGGGGTTCCGGGGGGCTGCGTCCCAGGAGGTTTGTGTGGATTTTCCCAAGTGCAGTTTGTGCTTCTCACGCAGCAGCCCCTCTAGGGCAGCGTGGCCCGCTGTCTGGGGCTGCCCAGGGCTGTCTGGGGCTGACCGGGGCCTCAGCGTCCAGGCCGGGCACACCTGGGCGGTGCCGGGCAGAGGAGCTGCGGGCGCCATCAGGATGGACCAACGTGGTCAGTTACGAGGACTTCTTGGGGCGTTGTGAGGGTCAGCAAGCCTTTGTTCCCTGTGGGGGGGCTGAATGGTGACCCCCCAGAAACATGTTTACTCCCAGAAGCTGCATATGGGGCCATGCATGGAACAGGCAGGTCCTCCTGGATGGGGTGGGCCGTGCAGACGGAGGGCCGGGGGCAGAGGCTGCAGAGCAGGGGCACCCGGAGCACCGGGGCTGGGGGGCAGGAGGGACCCCAGGAGCCCAGAGAAGGGTGAGGCCCCATCCCAACGTCTGGCGCCCCTGACTGCCCCGGACCGCCCCCGCCCGGGCACCATCCCCGTGGACCCCGCTGCGCTGCCCGCACCTGCCCGGCTGGGTGCCCAGCGGGGCCGCACTGCCGCCCACCCTGGACGGTCCTTGGGGCGCTTTTGTCCTGCTCTGTCGCGCTGCGGCGGCCCCCAGCGGCGGCCCTCCCCCCAAACAGGCCCTTCCTTGGCGGGTGCAGCAGAGCAGCCGAAGCCACAGGAGGGAGCACAGCAGGCCTGGGGGGGCCGGGGCCGCACGTGGGGGCTGCTGGGTGTCGAGACCATAAATGTCCCCAGTCCCAGGAGACACCTGGGCCCCTCGGGAGTGGGGCAGGTAACCCACAGACTGGGGGACCCGCTTGTGGGTGGCAGGTGGAAGGGCCCCCCCAGGGCCTGACCCGAGTGGCAGAAGGGGCTGGGGGGGCGTCAGCCCGAGGGCCCCAGGCGGTGGTGCCCAGCACCTGGACGTCACCCTCCCCCAACCCTGCCATCGGGGGTGGGGGCCTGAGGTTCCATGCGGGGGGCCCTTCTCTTTCCCTCCGCGCCGGCAGGCTGTTCTCTGAAAAGCCACAACACACGGGGAGCCCCCGCGGCGGCCCCCACAGCTGCGGCCCTGCTCTGGGAACCCCCCTCCCCGCTGCTTCCATGATAAATAAAATAAGAGCAAACGGCCTGGCCTGGCCTAAGATGCCCAGGGCAGGGGGCTCAGCCGGGGTGCCCGCGACTGTCCCTCCCAGCCAAGTTATTTTTACCCCCAAAACGCCTGTGGGAAAGCCAGTGGCGGCGCGAAAGGAGACAGACCCTGGCTGCGGCGGCCTGAGTGGAGCCCGGGCGGGCGCGGGAGGGATGAGGCCTTCCCAGGCCTGGCCCAGCGCCAGGGACGGCCGGGGGGCGGGCCCTCAGTCCTCCCAGGCTGGCCCCACCAGGGCTATTAATAGCCGCGAGCAAGGCGGGGCGCTCCCCCCCCCCAGCCGAGTCGGCCTGGGCAGCTCCTGGCCCGCGGGCTCGGAGGGGTCGCTGCCCCGGGCCCCCCAAACAAGAGGCCACCCGGCTTCGGCTCAGCCCCAGCGGAGGAGCCAAGCTCCCGCCCGGGCGCGCCCCCCCCCCCCCCCAGAGCCGGGCTGCATCTGGGCCTGATGAGAAAGAACTTCCTGCTGGGGACCCCGGCCGGCCGCGCCCTGCCCTTGCCCCTGCCCTGCTCTCGCGGCCACCCCTCACCCAGCCCGGCTCACATGTGCCCCACCCTCGGTCACTGGCCCTTGGACACCTGCTCGTGCCAGACGCAGCGGTGAGGGGAGAGCGGGTCTGCCGGTGCCCCGCAAGCTGTGCCACCCCTCTGCGCCCTCCCCGCCAAGGCGGGTCTGGGGCGGCCACTGCGCATGGACACCCGAGGCTGAGGAGGGCCACGGAGGCCACGCAGGGGTGAGCGTCTGACCTCCCGGGCCGCCGGGCCCCCTCTGGCTGCTCCCCACTTTGCCACGAGTTCCCTAGATGCCGGTGGATGGGTCCTTGGCTCAGAGCAGAGAACCCCGAGGCTGCCCCCCGCCGAGGCTGCCCTCCCTGGCCCTGCCCTGGGCTCTCGTCTGCAGAGGGGCGGGGGGCCAGCCTGGGGGAGCAGACCCCAGCCCGCCGGCACCGTCACCAGGGAGTGTCCTGGGCGCCACTGCGAGGTGTGCCACCCGCGCCCACCTGTGCCCGCCTGTGCCCTCTGGGTCTGCCTGTGTCCAACCCGATGGGCCGCCATGGCCTCGTGAGCTGTGTGACCGGCAGCGGCAGCAGCCCCTCGGCCACCCCCTGGGGTGCGTCCAGGCCGGCTGGCAGGCCCAGGGTGTCCCATCTCACCGCAGCCGCGATAAGGCTCAAAGCTGCTTTGTTCGGCCAACAATAGGACGTTTCTGCAGCGCCCGGGAGCGAGGTCCCGGCCACCCCGGCCCCAGCTCGGAAACCTTAGCTCGGCCCTGGCTGGGTTGGGGACACACCCGCCGCAGGCTTCCCAGGCCCTCGGGCCCACAGGAGGTGTCCCCTTTCTGCGCCCCGCTGGCCTGCCCGCGGCCACTGCTGCCGCCGCCCAGCTCTGGGCAAGGAAGGCTGAGCCTGTGGGGGCGGCGGGCGCTGCCGGACGGCCGGGCGGGCGGGGAGGGCTGCGTGCCGGGAGCCACGGCCGCTCATGCGCCGGCCGGCGCGGGGTCTCGGCACAGGGACGACACGCCCTTCGCGGCCCCTGCCCCGTGGAGGGCGCGGCGTGGGCAGGCTGATCCCTGGAGCGAGCGACCTCGCAGGTGAGGGCCTCCTGGACCGGGCGGCGGAGTCGGACGCCGCAGCTCAGAGGACGGGACGCGGGGCGGGGAGACGGGAGCCCCGGCTCAGCAGGCTCCGGCCTCGGCCACAGCGGGACCCCCATCGTTCTGCTGCCAGGTGGGGCACGGCTGAGGGGGCCCCGGACAGTGACAGCGTGGCGGCCTCGGGGTGGGGGGTTCCGTGCCCCGGAGCCCCCGCCCGCCGGCTTGGGAGTCCTCGGGGCCCAGTGGGCCGCAGGGGTGCCCTGGCGCATCCAGGGAGCGCGGCAGGGCGAGTCGGCTGCAGGCCCGGCCCCTGCTCGGGCCCTTCCTCTCCCGGCTTGGGGTCTGCACCCCCCCCACCCCGGCTTCCGCCTCCTCCCGCCCGGCCCTGGCCACAAAGAGCAGCTCCCTGGGGTGTCTCTGCGTCACCCTTCCCCCGGGCAGGCTGGAGCCGGCCTTCCTTCCACGGAGCGTCACCCCGGCCCAGACGCCTGTCGTGGGCTACAGGTCACCGCCGGGTGAGCGCGGTGCCCCCAGGAGCCGAGGTCCTCCCACAGCCGCCTCGGGGGGCGATGGGGGCACCCGCTCCCCTCGCCGGGCCGTCGGGGCTCAGAACTGGCGCCTCCGGACAAAGCCTTCACTGCCCGAGCCCTGGCCTCGGCTGCTCTGGAGAGGGCAGACGCAGGATGGAGCCGGCGGGGAAGAGGGGGCCGGGACGGTGCCGCGGCTGGCTGGGCTCTCCGTTTCCTCCCGCCCCCGTCGCCAGGATTCCTCGTACTTCTGCCAAGCACACTCTGAGCGTCCACCCGCCGTCCATTCATCCCCGGCTGCCCGCTACGTCGGCGCGGGGCGCGGCTCAGGCCTGTGGCCGCCAGAACTCGCCGCTCGCCTGCGGGTTGACAGGGCTGAGCCCGGGGAATGAGGGGGGCACAGAGCCACCCGGGTTGGGGGCATCCAGGCGAATGGTGGCGAAGAGCTGGCCACCCACTGAGGGGTAGCTGGGGCCAGCAGGACCAGGCCTGTCTCCAGGGGCAGCGCAAGGCCCCACCCCGCCCACCCCGGAGGCAGGAAGGGAGGCCGCGCGGGCGGCTCGCACCTGGGCGCACCTGGCCCTCACGCGCCCTCACCCTCACACACGGTGGCCGAGACCAGCAGTCCGGCAACCGGGAGGCAGCCGATGAGTGTCCCCCGCGGACAGTCCGGCCGAACAAGAGCCGGCAGGACCGAGCCCTGGACCGAGAGTCCCGCTCCAGGCTCCCGGCGGGGAGGACGGTGCCTCAGGCGGCTGGGAGCGGGCCCTGCGCCGTGGGCCGGAGGCCCTGTGCACGCAGAGTCCAGGCCCCCTAGCTGAGCGACGCTGCCCAGCAGGTGTCCTCTCCCCAGCGCCCACCCAGGAACCCGGAGCCTCGTGCTGGGCCTGGGCTGGGGGCACAGGCTGCAGGCGTGTGTGTGCACGCACACGCGTGTGCACCCGCAGCTGCAAATGTGAGCCACGAGGTCCGCGCATGTCTCGGCGCGTGCCCGCGTGGACATGCCTGCGTGCCGGCGTGCTCGCAGCGCTGCGCGTGCGTGGGTGTGCCGTGCACGCGCGAGGCGGGCGGGAGCAGCTGTCCCGCTCTGGCCTCCGGGGTCAGGGCTCTGCTGCTGGCAGGTGGGCAGCAGGGGCGGCGCCAGCTGGGCAGCCGGGGTCTGCGGCGCCCTCCGCGGCCAGCGCAGCCCGGGCCAGGGCAGCCGCTCCCGCCGACACCGCCACTTCCTCCCCGCCGGCCCCCACATCTGGTCGCGTTTCCAGCCCGTCTGGGAAGAGTGTGGGAGTCGCCGCTGGGACTGTGAGAACCGGAGCGTCCGGGGCGGAGCCGCCCGCCTGGGTGGGGGAGGGGCGCTGAGCCCCCCCATCCCCGACGGCGGCCCCTGGTCCCTGCGGGTGCAGCGGGGCCGCCCCGACTTCCGGCACACACCCCCTGCCTCAGTTTCCTCTCTGCGCGCATGACCGCTGGGCTGCGCAGTGGACTCTGGGGGGTGTAGTGTGGGGAGGGGGCGCGGAGCCCGCCCAGCCAGAGCGCCTCTCAGTGTGCGGGAGATCAGCCCCTGGTGCGGGGACCCCGCTCCTCGCCTGTGCGGGGCGCAGGGGCCGGGGAGCGCCCCTCCCCCGCGGCCGCGGGGCCGGCTGGAGGGGCCGGCTGGGGGGGCCGGCTGGGGGGGCTGGCTCCCCAGGGCTCAGCCCTTCCGGGTGAGGTAATGGGAAAACTTGCCCGGGACGCACCCCCAGCGGAGGAGCCCAGGACGGCAGGTTTATGGAGGCCCCTCCCCGCTGGGGGCAGGAGAGGGGGGTCCCACCCTGAGCGCTGCCCTTGGCTCCCGGTCAGGTGCGCCCAGGTCCCAGGCCCGCGCCGGTTTCCGTTCCCAGGCTCCAGGGCCGGGGGCTTATTTATGGCGGAGGTTTTGTTTCTGTTGTTCGCTCGCCCCCTCGCAGCCTCACGAAGGCGCGAAGGCGGTTCTCGGGCGCCAGGAGCCCGCAGAAGCTGGCCGGAAGGGGGACAATTCATCCAGCCCCGAAAGAGTTAACCCCAGCACCCCACCCCCACCCCCACCCCCTCCTTCACACAATTCACCAGGAAATAAACAAGAAGCGGTTTGTTTCCATTTGTCCTCAAAAAATACAAGGATTTCCTCTCTGGGCTGGGCTGGGCTGCCCCCCAGGCCGGGATCCGCGGAGGGGCAGGGCAAGAAGAGGGCCTGGGTGGGCAGGGGTGGGCGCGCAGGTCTGCAGAGGCTGCGGCTGGGCAGGGCTCCCCGGGGGCGCCTGGGTGGCTGCGGGCATCTGGAAAGCCAGGCCTGCCCTGTGCGTGGCAGGCAGCCGGCGCCCAGATGGGCTGACCGTGGGCTGGTGGCCTCACCGCCCGGCCTGGAGACCAGCACGCTGCCGCCACTGAGTGTGTTGCGGGCAGGCGGGAGGGTCCCCACGCTGAGCCTAGGGCTGAGCAGCGGCTGTGCAAAGGCCCCGCGGCTGGCAGGCACCGGGCACCGGCCACCCCCCCAGCTGGGGGGGGAAGGCCTAGGAGCCTGGAGGGGCCTGGGATCCAGCTCGGACTGGGCAGGAGCTGGGGGCTTCCGCTGCCGCTCACCGGGGGGACAGGCCAGCCGCGGGCAGCGCAGGAGGGTCAGCCGGACGCGGGCGGGCTGGGCAGGGCTGGTGTGCAGTGGCGTGGCCCCCGGCTGAGACCACCCCGTTCGAGAGGCCGGGGCTGGGGAGACAGCCCAGGGGTCAGAGGGCAGCGCGGCCCCCAAAGCCGTGGACCCCACGTGGCCTCGGGGAGCCTGTTTCCAGAGGAGGGGTGCCGAGAGCCTGTGCCCTGCCCCGCCAGGAGGGGCGGGAGAAAGGAAGGGGGGACTCTGGGTGGGCCCCTCTGGGGGCGCCCCAGCTGCCCTGTCTTCACGAGGAAAGCGGGGTACAGCCTCCCGGTGTGCTGTCATGCGAGGGACAGTGGGGCTCTCGCGGGCCTGTGGTGGAGGGGCGGCCTCACCGCCGAGCGCGTCCACGGCCTGTGGGCACTTCCCGCAGCGGCTCCTGCATCCTCCCCCGGCCAGGCCGCAGCCGCCCGAGGGGGGCGGGGAGCGCCTGGCACTGGCCCCACATCCTCCAGCACCCCGGCCTTGCGCCCCCGGCGCCCCCGCACGCCCAGACAAGCCGCCGCTTTTGTCTGCACCCCAGTCACCAGGCTGGCTTCGGGGAGCACCCAGCCAGCTTGGTTGCTTCGTTGGGACCAAGGCAGGGTCTCCCGGGGCCCCCGGGGAGCCCCACCTGCCCAGGCCCCAGGGACCTGCTCCGGAGACCCTTCAGGGGGCAGACCCCTCCCGGCGGACGACAGCCGGGGCTTGCTCGGAGGCGAAAGGGGCTTGAGTCCCACAGACGGGGCTTCTCCATCCGGGAGGTCCCCAGGGGCTTAGGGGACATGAGGGCAGAGGCTGGAAGGGGCCGTGGGGGTCTCCCCTGAAGGGCAGGGCCGTGAGAGCACCCCCAGGCGTGGCGCCAAGCTGCTGTGGGCAGAGGCCGCCCTTGCCCCGTGCTGGGTGTTGTCTGGGCGAACCTCCCTCGGCCGAGCCCCCCCAAGCCACGGCGGGCTACTGCCGGGGGTCCTGGGCCATGCCCAGCTGTCTGCTGGCAGGGGGTGCAAGCACAGCAAAGGCCGAGGGCCTGCAGGGGCTTAGGAGACCCCCAAACTCATGCCCACCAACCTCAGAAATTGGCCTTATTTGAAAACCTTGCAGAGGCCACTGCCAGGGTCTCGGTGAGGGCAGCTTGGAGGCCCCCCTCTGCCACCCGGGCAGCCCCCTCACAGGTTGGGAGCATCGAGGGCGGGGTGATGGTGTTGGAGAAAGTGCCTGCCCGGTCCTGGGGCTCCCTGGGCAACCCCTAACGAGGCCCTAATTGTTGGGGCGGCGTCCCAGGCCAGGCGGGTCCTGGCAGGGCGGCGGAGGGAAGGCAGCGGCAAAGCGGGGGGCGCTCAGCGGCGGGGGCCCCGGACCTGGTCCCCTCCTGCCCGGGTTCCGAGCGGCACCTGCAGCACCTGGGCCGGGGGCCCCGTCCTGCTGGCTGGGGGGTCGTGGTGCCCCCGTGCGGCTTAACATTCAGGGGCACCGAAGCACATTCAGAAAACCGGGATGGTCCTGTCGACAGGCCCCAGTGCACGAGCGCGTGTGAGGCGGGCACCCCGAGGGCAGGCTCGCGGGGTGCGGCAGGCCCCCTCTGCGAGCACCTGAACTTCGCTGGGGGCGTAAATGGGGGCGCGGGTGGACAGAATGCCCGGCTGGGGAGGCAGGACCCCACGGGAAATGCGGAGCGGAGACTGAAGGGTGTCCCCCAACTCCAATCAGCCGCCCCCCGGGAATGAGGGGTGATTTCTTCTATTTCCTGGTGTGACACCCACCTTTAGGCACAAACTGCTGGGGTGACGCTGGGGCTTTCCGGGCGGGCGGAGGAGGGGAGGCCGGGGGAGGCGAGCAGTGCGGCCCGGGAGCCTTGGGCCTCGAGGGCTGTAACCCCGGGACCGTCTGTAACCCCGAGGGGGTGCGGGCACTGGGCGCCTCCGGGGCGCAGGCTGGGGGCTACTGGCGGCCCTGCCTGGTGGGGTCGCGGGGCGCAGGGCGCAGCCTCCCGCCTGGCACAGGACGCAGGGCGCCAGGCAGGCAGAGCCTCCTGCGGGGTTTGCCTTTGGAGGGGAAATGCCGCCCGGCCTGGCTGGGTCGGACTGGAGGGTCCCGCACAAAAGCCCCTTTGTTCCCCCCAGTGCCCAACAATGAAGCAGAAATGATCTTTGCAGCGAGATTAAGCGGGCGCCTGGCCTGGCTGGCCGTGTCCATGGGCTGGGCCGGCCCCTCCTGCCCCGGGTCCTCAGGGAGGTGGCGGCAGCGTCCCCAGGAGCTGCCAGTCCGCTGGGTGGAGGAGCGGGCGCCGTCAGCAGCCCCGCTGCAGGAGACGCTGGTGCCCCAAGTTACCGAAGGAGAAACTGAGGCAGGCCCGCACCCCAACCCCGCCGCCTGAGCTCCAGCCCCAGCCTGGCGCTGGGCCTGACCTGGGCAGCTCCGGAGAGAGGGGTTCGGGCCACCCAGGTGCACTGCGGATGAAGCCCGAGGGCTCCTGAGACCAGTCTGCAGCCCCCGACCCGAGAGGGCTCGGCTGGGCTCCGGCGCCTGCAGGGGGCGGGGGCTGGTCTCTGCCCACGGGCAGGTCTCGGGGCGCTGGGGAAATGGGACGGACGCGCTGGCCGAGCCTGGGCCACCCGCAGCCGGAGCTGCTCCCAGCTGGCGGGGCAGGCGCCCGGGCCCCACTGCCCCTGCCCAGGTCTCGCCTCCAGGAGGCCGCGGGAGCTACGGGAGCAGCTGGTCTCCAGCGGGGGGCTCAGCAGCCGCCCGCCCGCCCCAGGGAAGGGCGGGGCCCAGGGGACAGCAGATCGGGGCACAAAATGCTCCCGGTTATGGGGTGGGCCACGTGGGGGAACTCGTGGGAGAGTGTGAGCGGGGCCGGGCCTGCCTGGGCCGCCTCGGGGTCATCTGTCATCTCCTCCCCTCCCCTGCCCACAGCCTCACCTCCAGCCCAGAAGCTTCCGGGCCATTTGAGCTGGGGGACGGAGCTGGTGGCCCAGCCCCAGCGGTGGGGCAGTTTCCTTGGGCCCGGGTGGCGCCCGCGAGGCCAGGCCTCCCACGGCATCTGGGACAGCTGGGGCCCCGACGCTGGACGCCTGAGCGAGCGGGCGCCTGGCCCGGTGCGCCCCCACCCAGCAGCAGTCCTGCCCAGGGGTGGCGGGGGCAGCTGGGAGAGGCAGGGACGCAGGCAGGAGCCAGATGGGGCAGTAGCGGAGCCCGGCGGACACCTGCCGCTTCGCCGGCTCCCTGGGGGCTCGGGCACCTGACGGCGGCAGGGGCACCAGGGGGCGCGGGGGCCATCCCAGCCGTAGGCGGGCACTCGCCCTCCCCGCTGTCCTCTCAGACCGCTGATGCAGGGCAGAGCCCGCTGCCGCTGGAGCAGCTCGTGGACGCCCAGGAGGAGGCCGCCCGCTCGGCCCAGCGGGAGCTCCCGAGGCTGGGCAGCCCGGCCCTGCGCACGCCTCGGTGCACGCCCACTGGCCCTTGCACACGCGCTTCCGTGTGCACCGGGCTGCGTGTCGCAGGAGTACCTGCACACTCGGAGAGCTGCCCGGTCTCGCCCGCCGCAGCAGGGGCACCGGCTGGCTCCCGGGGCTGCGGCGTGAGCTGCCCGGGCAGGGCCTCCCCGCCAGGCTGACCTCGAGCTCGGCTGGCCGTGCGCGCTGTGCTGCAGCCTGGCCCGGCTCGGGCCTCCCACTGCCCCCAGGGCCCAGAGGCCCTCAGGTCCTGGGCCCGCTGCTGAGCCTCGGGGACACTTGGTCCGGGCGCGGGGGTGGGGAGCAGAGCCCCCGGACCCAGCAGGTCAGGGGGCTCTGCTAGGGGCTCCCTTCGGAGGAACGTCGTTCTCCTGGGCGGCCCCAGCGTGGCCCCCAGAGGGCAGCCTTGCGGGGGGCTCAGGAACCCCAGCAGCCCCAGGCCCGTGGACCCGGCAGGCTTGTCCTCCCCCTCCTCGTGCCCGGCGCTGGCAGGTGGCCATGGAGCGGGCGGCGCCAGGCCGGGTGTCTCGGGTATCTCGGGGCAGTGATTTTTGCAGCGTGGGCGCGGGAGGGCGGGGTCCCCTGGGGGCGGTGGGCAGGGAGGGTGGGCAGGTGGAAGGAACACCTGCTGGAGCCTGGGACGTGGGAACCTCGCCGGCTGGGCCGCAGCAGCTCTGGCCCTGAGGCAGGAGGCGGCGGCCCAGGGGCGGGGCGGGGCGTCCGCAGCTGGTGGTCCCGGCTCTGCGGCCCGAGCCAGGGGAAGCCCCCGGTGTTCGGACCCTACCTGCCCCCCGAGTCTGTATGGGAAAGAAGAGGTGGGGGTCCCTGATGTCTTGCCAGAGACCTCGAGGGCTCTGGGGAGGGGTCCAGTCCTGCCCTGTTTCCCGTCTCCCCATCACAGAGGCTCTGTTCTTGGGGCTGAACCGCAGCCTGTGAGTCCACTGAGCAGGGTTAGCAGTCACTCACACTTTAGTGAGAACTGCTCCCTCTTCCCCCACCCCCTGCCCAGCCTGTTGGCTGACCCGGACCCCTCCGAAATGCCCAGAACACTCATCTGTAACCCCAACAAGCCCCTCGGCTTCTGGCTGTGGGCCACAGTCTTGGGGGATCTCAGTGGAGGCTTGGGGGTGACGGCTAGCCATTAGTGGGGTGCTGGCTGCATGCCAGGCACGTGCTGCTCCTCCACCCTCGTGAAACCTGTCAGCCCCGCGTTTCATCCCACTTTCCACTTGGGGAGACTGAGGCCTGGGCGGTCTGGCCTGCTGCCCCAGGGCCCCGGCGACGGGCAGCGGCCCCTGCACACGTGGGCCCAGCTCCTGCGCCTGAAGCCAGCTGGCTCTGCCCCACTGGGACGCCGTGGGTCCTCGGGGCTGTGTGGGCGGGGAGCTGAAGCCAGGGGCCCACCCGCACAGCCGCGGGGCGCAGCTGGGAGCAGCGTCCCCGTGCTGGTGTCCCCAGGCTCCCGGCTCTGCACAAGCCCTGGCCACCGTCCTGCCTGTCCCTCTGGGCCTCAGTTTCCCCACCTGGCAGGTGGGAGGGACCCCCCCAATGAGTGCTCAGCCTGAGGCCTGTGGCCACTTCAGGGGGGCCGTCACCCCCAAAACGGACGAGGGGGGTGAAACCCTGTACAGTCCTCATTTTCTGGGAAGCGGCCCCAGGAGGTGGGTTAGGTTCTGAGGTGCCTGTGTCCCCCAAGAGGACCAAGTGGCCACTCGGAGACAAAGGGGCAGCTGGCGAGTGGGTGGCGCTGCCCCTGACATGTAGGAGTATGGGACGTGCCCTGGGGGCCGGGGCCGGTGGCGAGGGGGGCCAGGGAGGTCGCAGGTGGAGGTCGTGTGGCCTGGGGCCCCAGGCAGGGGCAGTGCCCACCAGGGGTCTCGGGGGGGCCGCTGCTGCTGGCGGCAGGGACACTGTGTGTCCTGTGGGCCGGCCCCTGTGTGCGGGCAGGGCCTCAGCCAGGGCTTCCTGCGGGAGCGCCGGAGCCAGTGGCTGGCCGGGGACCCCGGCAAGGAGACTGCGGGCAGGAAGTCTGGCTCCTCGGGGTCTGAGCCCCTAACTCAGGGCCCTGGGGAAGTGGGGGTCAGGCTTAGACCCGGGCCGCCCCTGCTCGGGGACCTTCCGAGGCTCCCTCTGCTCAGGTCTAGCGGTTCCCGCTGCCGGTCGATCCCCAGGTCTGGGGCTCCCCACTTCAGCCCCTTCTCCAGCCCCTCCCAAGTCACTTGGGAGGTTCCCTTGCCTGAACCCCAAAGTCACCCTGCACTTGCCCCTCCCACGCCTGGAGCCGTCCTCTCTACCTCTATACTTATGCCTTAAAGAGCGGTGAGAAACCGCCTCCTCCAGGAAGCCCACAGGGATAGCCCGTCTGTGCTTGTCTGACGGCTGGGCCTGGTCAGGCCCCTCATCCCAGGAGGAGTGGGGGGTTCTGCGGATGTCCCAGCCAGTCAGACCCCAGGCAGACCATCCAGATGGAGCCTGGCATCCTCTGCGGCCCGGCAGGCTCAGATTGGTCCCAAGAGCAGGAGGGCCCTGCCCGGGCCGCCAGGCCTGTCTCTGGCTCCCGGCCACCCTGACTCCAGGCCACACTTAGGCTTATCAGATGCTTCCCTGGCCTGCCGCTGCCTGGGGGCCTTCCCAGGCCCGCCCCCGCCCTGGATTGGCACACAGGCTGCAGGGTTGAGAAACCCATGGGGGTGGCTGGCAGGGCCGGGCAGGGGTGGGGCTGGGGGGCGGGCCAGCGGGAGGCGAGGCAGGCACCCCTGCCGGGGGTGCCCAGAGGCCCTGGGGGTGACGGGGTTGAAGGGGGGCATCCCCCAGGGCAGCCAGCAACTGAGAGGAGGGTCCTGGTGTTGGGCTCAGTGGCCACCCCTGCCGGGCCCCCAGGTGCCAGTGTGAGGGCCACGCGGACTCCAGGTGTCCGGCTGGACTGCCCAGTGGGGTCCCGCCTCCAGCCACGCGTAGCCCTCGACCAGCCATTCACTCGCTGACGTGCTTACTTAGCGCCACAGTGCGGCGTGGACATGCGCTGGGGCCGGGGCCTGCCCAGGGCCAGAGCCCAGAGGCCAGCGATGCTGCCCAGCGTGGAGGCCGGAGGCGGGGTTGGGGGGACGCCGGCCGGGCGGGGCCCCCGATCCCCGTGCTCTCCCTGGCGCTCCCTGGGTCCTCTCGAGTGCCCAAGGCAGGCGCGCCCAGGCCGGAGCTCCACCCCTCCCCAAGCTCACGGAGACCCTGGGCGGCCAGGCCCGAGCCCCCGCCTGGGCTGCCCGGCCCCCCCAGCACAGGCCCCGGCGCCCCACAGCGGCGTCCTCACCCCTGCCCGTCCTCAAAGTCCCAGTGCCCCGGCTCTTGGCGGTTTCCCTCCACTGGCCAGGGAAGCACAGGGGGACGGAGGGACAAACGGACGGACGGATGGATGGAGGAGGGGACGGAGGACAGAGGACGGACAGACGGGCAGATGACAGGTGGACGTTTGGACTGGGCCTTGCGTGGGTGGACGGGTGGACGGAGGGCAGGTGGCTGCAGCCCGGCCTGCGGGGCCTGTGGAGCGCGCAGCCAGGGAGGGGACCTTGGTGGACGGCAGACGGGGTCCACTCCAACAGGGGCGCAGGGAGGCCTCCCGGGAGCCCGTCCAGCTACGAGCCAACGAGGGAGGGCGTGACCCGCGCCGCAGAGCCCAGGGCGGGACAGAGCGGGCAGGAGCGGCCGGGCCTGGGCTGCGGCCTTCTCCTTGTCCTCCAGGTTGACGGGGCCCCCCAGGCTCTGGGGGCTGCCCCCACCCCACAAGGCTCTGCCCACGCAGGGGGGCCGGGAAGGTGGTGGGGTGCGGGCGGGGGCTGGCAGTGGTCCTGGCCCCAGGCTGGCCCTCGGACAGGAGCGGTGTCCAGCCCGGGGCCAGGGCCCTCCGGGTGCGGTGAGCTGGGGGGTGACGGGGCTGCCCTGTTCCTCGGGAGGGGCCCACTACAGCCACAGGCTTCCCACGCCACCCTTTGTTCTAGAAATAAGAGCTGGGGGGAGGGGGCGCCCCTGAACCCCGAGGTTACCTGGAGGCCGCAGCCGCCAAGCAATAAGGAGGGAGGGGGTGCAGGGTCCACCCCCCCTGCCTGGGGGAAAGGAACCAGGTCAGGCTCAGCCTCCCAGGGCCCCTCGAGGAGCCTCGGCCCCTAATTACAGCCCCGACCTGCTCATCCGCCCCCCACCACCCCACTTCAAAGGCCGCACGCCCCGAGGCAGGGAGGGAAAGTTTCTGGGTGCCCACAAGCTTTCCCCTGGCCGGGGGAGGGTGGGGGAGGCTTTGGTCTCAGGCGAGAGGCCGCCCGGGGAGGCCGCCCCGCCCCCAACAGGCACCCCCGGAGCCCCGCTGAGGCCCCTGAAGCTCTGTTCTCGGGGGGCTGCCCCCACCCATGAGGCCCTTCTGAACTTGAGTCCACCCCAAGCTTCCTGGAGGCCGCCCCACCCTAGGCTCCCGGCCGCAACACCCCAACTGCGTGACCTCGAGCTGCCCACGGAGGGAAGAGGGGCCAGTGCAGGCGGCCTGGCCGCACGCTCAGGCCGGGCTCCGGGATGCCCAGGTGGGCAGCGCTGCGGACAGGTGTGGGAAAGGCCGAGACGGTTCCCAGGGATCAAAGCTGCTGGGCCGGTGGCTAATTAGACAGGAAGCGGGCACGCGCCCAGGAGGCCGAGGGTGGGGCCTGCACGGTGATGTCTCCGCCCTGGGGGCAGCTGGACAGTCCCCCACAAACCATAAGGCTGAAGGATTCCCACGAGCAGGGAGGCTGGGAGCAGCTGAGCTGGCCCGCGGGGAGAGGCCGAGAAGGTGGCCTTAATGGAGGCCGAGCGGCCAGAGGAAGGAGGGGGTCCCCTCTCCACGCCGCCCTCACTGGGTCTCCCGGGCTAAACCCAGCTGCTCCCGCCCAGAGGCTTCCCCACCGCGGTCCTCACGCCTCTGTGCCACCTGGCCGCAGGCTGGCTGCCTCTCGGCCGCCCGGGGGTGCCCGCGGTCAGTGAGGGAGGGAGGGGGGAGGGGGGAGGCCGGGTCTCTGGATTCCTCGGGCCTTGGAAGCGGCCACAGGGCTGCTCCTGCCTCACCAGTACCCCCACACCCCAGCCCCAATGAAACAGTGAGGTCCCCAAACCGGCTGCCTCTTCTTGCTCACATTAAACCCTGAACATTTGATCTCAATTTCAAAAGGGCCTTTGTCCCAGCCCCGGCCTGGGGTTCACCCATCCCCCGCCAGGCCGGGCAGGGGCTGCTGGCCTGCACCCAGTCCTCCTCTGGAACCCCCAGACGGGGCTGTGTCTGGGCTGCTCCCGCCGCAGCCCCAGTTTCTGCACCTCCCGCCTCCCCCGCCCCTCCCCCAGGCACCAGCCTCCCTCCCGGGAAACAGACGCTGCGAGGCCCCCCGCAGCCGGGAGACAAACGCCGAACGCCAAACGGTGGCCGGGCCCTCTCCCGGGGGCGCCTCCTGGGCCAGCTGGGCCAGCGCCGGCAAATGGTGTGTGCGGTCAGGGCCTCCGCCCCAGCGGCCCTGCCCGCCCCTCGGGGACATCATCACCCGGCCACAGCTCCCGCGGGCCACAGGCACAGTGGGGTCGGGGCTCACCCGCGGTTCCGGCCTGCAGAGGGGCGCGTGGGGACCAGCGGCCTCAGGAGGGTCAGGCTGGAGGCAGCGGGGGCCCGGCCCAGCCCCTCCCCAGGAAGTGGCCGGCAGGCCCGGGGCCCACCAGCCGCTGCCCGCACCGCCCCTGGGGGAGGCAGCTCCAAGGCCTTCGCCTGACCTCTCCGGGGGCTCCCTTGCGGGGCTGCAGTCCACCCACACCCCACACCCCTCCCCGGGGCTGGGCTCCGTCTCCCACAGCCCAGGGGTAAGCCCTCAGGACCCCCGCCCGTGCCTGCCCGGCTGGCAGTCCGGGCAGCGACGTGGCGAGGCCAGAGGACGCAGAGCGAGGGGCCGGGGGCAGGGGCTGGGGCGGCCGGGCGGGCCTGGCGGGCTGAGCCGAGGCTGGTGTCTCCCCCCTGAGCTGGACAGGCGGGGCCCGGCCGCCTGCGCCCCCACCTTGGAGCCCCGCTCGCTCGCTGCAGGCGGGGACCCCAGGCCACCGCGCCTGTGACACGGGGACCCGGCCAGCCTGCCCCAGGCCCCCCGGCGCCCCTTGCAGGAGGAGCAGCCTGGGTGTCCAGGGGTGCCGGGAGCCGGGTCTCTGGGCGCCAAGCTGCTTCCTCTACAGAGACGGAGCGGTCAACGGCCCCTGCGGCCCCTGCGGCCCCTGCGGGTGGCTGCACGCCAGGGCGGGTGCGGAGCCCCGCAAACCGGTCACTGCCGGTCAGCCCAGTGGCAGGCTTGTCCCGGGCCCTGGCAGGGGCAGGCGGCCACCCCGTCCTCCCCCCACCTCCCGACGGTGGCTGAGGGTGGGGGGCCGCGGAGCCAAATGGGCGCGGGGCCCCGCAGTGTTTGTCCAGGAGGCCGGCGCTGCCCACGGCCGGGGCCTCCCCGCCTGCCGGAGCCTGCTGGGGCGTTCTCCCGGGGACAGCGGGGCCCACGGCCGGGAGCCCAGGGGCCGGCCCCACGCCACCCGCTGCAGACGCAGGCACGTCCGCCACACTCAGGCTGGCCGAGCGGCCCCAGGCCCTGGTGGGCGGCCCGGGCGCCAGAGGGACCCGACTGCCCCGTTTTCTCACGGGGCGGGAGGGCTCGGGCACGAGTGAGGGGATCACCTCGCGCAGACCCAGAGGACCAGGTGCTGCCCGGGGTGCACCCCCGGGGGCTGTCCTCCCCGCCCCCCAGACCAGGCCCTAGTCACAACCACACCCCACGGCCTCTCCCCCTCGGCCGCGCTCTGCGCCCCCCGTCTGGCGCTTCCCAGAGGCAGGCCTGTGAGTCGCTGGTCAGCCAGGGGAGGCCACCTCTGCCCAGCCTCCAGACCCACGGCCTTGTCCACCCCAGGGAGCCAGCTCTTCCTGGACCACAGAGCTGACCGGCGCCGGCCTGGCCCCTCCAGAGGTGGGGCCTCGAGACCTGAGCCCGGGGGCGGCGCCTGGAGGGGCGCGAGTGGGCGCCCCTGGGCCAGAGACGGACCATGAGGGGCAGGGACCTGTGCCAGACGCCAGAGAGAGCAGGGAGCCAGAGGGTCCCTGGAGGCCTGCCCTGCCCGGCCGCCTCCCAACCGACCCGACGATGCAGACAGACCATTACAGGGGCCTCCCCGGGGGCGCAGGGGTTAAGCGCAGCACTACGGAGCTGTCAGCAGCCCCTGTGGCACTCACGAGTTCGATCCCCGGCCGGGGAGCTCTCCACAGGTGCAGCAGACCCCTCCTGCCTCCCCGCTGCTCCCCTCAGCAGTGTGTTTCCGTCAATCTGCCTGCTCTGCTCCTCACTCTGTCTCTGGGGAACCCTCTCACCACCCTACACCTCTGGCCTGCACCCCAGCTTGTACACAAAAATAAATAAATCTAAAAAATAAAATAAAATCCTGAAGGCTTAAAATCCCGAATAAAATCCCGAGGGCTCCAGGACCCTCCGTACCGTCCACCCGATTGCAGAGAGTCGGCCCCGGGCCTGCTGGTGCCGTGCCCGACCCCACAGTCGCGGCCCTCACACGTGGGTGCTGGGGCGCCAGCCCCGGCCGGGCGGGCTGTGGGGGCCCCGGGGCAGCGCTGCCGCCGGCCACAGCTGCCGGAGCAAGACCACACAGCCCGCTGCCCTCTCTGGCGCGGCCCCGGGCGCCTCCTGCACCCCCAGAGCCCCTGCACGGGGGCAATACACAGCCTAGGCCACTCAGCACGCGGGGCACCCCGGCCCCGGGTCCTGGCTGGAGGTGGGGGCCCCTGGGTCCTCCCCTCCCACTGCCTTCCAGAGCCCCAGCCGGGGCCCGGAGCCCCTCATCGGCTCAGCCACCCCGAGCGACTCCACACCTGCTCACCCCAGCTCTCCTGCCATGGGGGAGGGGAGGGAGGATGGGGGGCTGCTCTCAGTCACAGGAGCCGAGCCGCCCCCATCCCCCCAAAGCCCAGAGGGGGAGTTCCAGAGCCTGTCCACAGCGAATTCCAGAGCTTCCCGGGAGCCCCTCCCTTCCTGCCTTGGGACACAGGGCCTCCCCAGCCCCAGCTGAGCGGCCCCCACGCCAGGGAGAGGTCTCCGCTGGCCCCCTCGCCTCCAGAAAGAGCCGCGACAAGGGAAGCTCCGGGTCACGGCCAGCCCCGCACGCCAGCTGTCCAAACACACGGCCCGAGGAGGCCGCTCCGCTGGGCGGGCGGCGGGGAGGCCAGGGCAGGGCCAGGGACCCCCAGCCCGAGAGTCGGGCGCCTGTCACCACCACGGGCCCCGCGGGGCACCCCAGGGCGTGGCGCGGGCCCTCAGGGCTGGCGGGCGAGGGCAGAGCGCGTGGGTGGGGGAGGAGGGAAACGGAGCGGGCCTGGGGTCCCTGGGGCTGGGGTCCCTGGGGCCGGGCCCGTGGCCGGGGCAGCTGGTCTGCAGCGGGAGGTCCAGGCAGGCCGGGCGGGGTCCTGGAGAGGGGCGCTGGGCAGGGCAGCCCCCGGCCTGGTCTCCGGCCTAGCCCCAGGCGGGGGAGGGGGCACTCATGCAGGTGACCTCGGGCGGCTCCCAGCCTCTCCGGTCCTGGGATGCTGTCAGGACAAGGGCAGGGCTCCAAGGACTGCCGGGGCTGCGGGGGGCGTGGGAGCCCTCGGGAGCAGCTGCGGGGGTGTCGGGAGTTGGGGTCCCGGCGGGGCTGCAGAAGCAGGCCCGGGACAGGTGCAGGGACGGGCGGGCTGGGAGCTGTTTCAGGGCAATAAACTCCCAGCAGGCGAAACCGGGAGGAAGGAGATGAGAAGGGCGGCGCCCGGGCCTGCTCCGGGCCTGCGGCCATGGGGGGGCACGGCTGGCTCGCCCGGGAGCGGCGAGGGGCTGAGAGGGACTGTCCCTTAAGAGAACGATGGCGGCCCGGATTTGCCGTGGGACGGAGGCGTTGTGAGATGAGGAAGGGGAGGCGGCGGCTGCGGCCGGGCTGGGCCTGGGCCAGCGCCCTCTCCTTCCCTCTCAGTGCCCGCGCCCCTGCACCCCAGCCCGGCCCCAGGGCGCCCCAGCTGCGAGATCGCCCAGGCAAAGACAGGCCTGACTCCTCTGCTCCCTCACCCCTTCCACAGGTGAAGAAGCTAAGGTGCTCAGCAAACACGGGGTGCCCAATGTATCCCGGGTCCAGGGGAGGCAGATGGGGAGAGCCAGGTGTCCCCGCTGCCCCGACAGCCGCCAGGGGCCACAGCTGGGTGGGGCCACAGCTGGGTGGGTGAGTGGGCAGGGGCGGCAGGTAGGAGAGGACTCCTTTTCCTCCTGGGAAGCTGAGACACCCTGTAAGTGGAGCAATCCAAGAAGACTTCCTGGAGGAGGAGGAGGATTTTCACTCGCCCTCGGCGGCGACACCCCTTACTGGGTCTCAGGTTCCCCATGAGATGGGGAGAAGTATCTGCCCCAGCTGTTTGCTGTACCAGCTTTTTGCTTTTTTCATCAGGATCAGATGAGCTCACGGACAAGAAGGTGCTAGAACTTCTCCCTTCCCTCTGTGCCTGTTTCCCCACTCAGGAAGTGGGTCCCGGTTCATGCTGCGGACGGCCCCAGCCACGGCCTGGCGCTCAGCAGGCAGCTCGAGGGTGACGTGCAGTCAGCGGTCGGCGCTGACCGGGGCCAGGAGGGCCGGCTCTGCTCACGCCCTGCCCAGACCGCCAGCACAGCAAAGAGGAAGCTGGGCTGGGAACTCGGTGGTGCAACTCGGGCCATTGAGACCTCGTGAGCTTGTGCAACGAACGTGGGGTCCGGAAAGCTGGCCGTCTGCGGCCGCACGCAACAGCAGGCCTCGGGGTCACCCAGGAGGCAGCCAGCTTGGGGGCCGAGCCGGAGCCACAGGCCAGCCGCCCGCCAGCCCGGCCAGCCGTGGGCCCTGCCCCCTCCCTGGGCCCCTGGGATCCAAGGGGTGAGGCCCTCCTCACCTGGCCAGCGCGGCCACCGTCCTCCCCCGAGGGGCCTACCCAGGCCCGGCCCGGGCCACCCTGTACCTCGCACCTACTGACCTCAGCACGGGCAGGCGGCGAGGACCCAGGTCCCTGAGGTGCCCTGGCAGGGTGGGAGACAGCGCAGACAGGCCCTGGGTGGCCTGCGCATGAGTGGGGCCGGGAGGGTCACTGCGGCGGAGGCACCTGGACCCGGGGCCAGGCCACGGGCCTGCTGGGCACTGCTGGGCGGCCCCAGTGAGCGTCCCCGGTGTGCCGAGGCCCCACATGCGCGGCCCGGCGCCTGGTGGGCAGGCCCTGCGCTCTGTGCCTCAGTGCGGGGCCGGAGAAGGGTGGCGGGGCCCAGAGTCCCGGGGGGCTGCGGGTGACGGCCCCGGGCAGCCAGCCCTGGAGCGTGGGGGTGCAGCCCCCGGGACACCGTCAGGCAGGTCGGCGGCTGGGAGGGTCTGTGGCCAGTTATCCGGGCCCGTGACAGGGCAGGATACACAGCACAGACCCCGGCCCTTATCAGGCCCCGGGAGTGACCTCAGCGGGCGGGCCGGGCGGCTGCCCTCGCTCCCAGCCTGCAGCGCCGCTATCTGGGGCCGGCAGCCCGAGATAATGGCCCAGCAGAGGCAGCCGCTGGGAGCGGCGGGGCCGGCTCCTGGCCGGAGGGAGGCTTGGCGAGGCCGGGCTGCGGCGGCTCCCAGCGTGGAGGAGCGGCTGGAGCTGCCCGGGCATCCCCAGGGCGCGGAGAGAGCGGGCGGGGGCGGCCGTGCTGGGGCCACATCCGGAGTGGCGCCCTCGCCCCGGGCTGCGGCCTGGCTGGGTGCCCCCCGCAGGCGGGTGCTCGGAGCCAGTCCCCGGCAGCCCGGCCCGCGCCAGCCCGAGCCTGCGCGACACCCCGTGCCAGGCCAGCGGGACGCGTGGCCGCGGATGCGAGGAGACGCCTGCTCTGCCCTCCGAGCCGCGGGCTGGCGGCAACGCGGGGCCTGGGGGCTGCATCATGGGCACCTGGGTGCGGGGGGCCCTGCTCACAGCGAGCCCCTCTTCCCACGAGAGGGGAGGGCCCCCACGGCCCCCCAGGCCCACGGCCAGCTTCCCACGGCTGCAGCCACCGTCACGGACTGAGGCCGAGTCCGCCCCGGTCCCTGTGCCGCTGCCACTGCTGAGGGCCTGGGGCCAGAGCTGGGGCTCGAGGGGTCTCCAGAGGGTGCCCGGCTCTGCCCCCCGCCCCGGCACGTCCAGCCCGTCCCCGCTCCAGAGCCCCCTGTGAACGGGACCCCCTCCCAAGGTGCCCTCGCGTGCCTGGGCCGCCCCTCGAAGCCTGTGCGGGGAGCGGGGGGTCGGGCGGGACGGGGTGTCTCGCCCGGGCATGTACAGGCCTCGGGAAGCTTCTCCGATCCGCCTGTGATCACAGCTGGGAGAGGCACGTGGTGGAGGTCTGGGCCCCCCAGGACCTGCCCAGCCTCCCCCTGGCCTCCAGGGTGGCCGAGAGGGGGTCCCAAGCCTCGCCTGCCATTCCCAGCTCTGGCCGCGGTGGCGGTGACCGGTGCCCTCCCTGGCAGACGGACCCAGGCAGAGCGCCGGGGACAGACAGGCCATAGGTTCTTCCTGGGGGCTGCCGGGCTCCCCAGAAGGGGCCCCACGGAGGACGGCGGCCCGGCCCCCGAAGCCTCCTGGAGGCAGGCCAGCTCCTCTCTGCCCTGGGCCTGGCCCCTGCTCTCCCCCACTGAGCCTGGCCGACGGCTGGGCCCGGCCGGACACTGCTGACCGCTATGGTAGGGGCCGCAGCTTTCCGTGTGGCCGGGGCTCCCCTGGGGACCCCCAGCCTGCCCCGCCGGGCGCCCCGCTGCTCCCCGAGCAGGAGAGGGGGTGAGCTCCACCGCCTGGGCCTCGGCCTCTGCCCGGGACGGGCACTCCACGCCCTGCCCAGCGGGGCCAGCCTGCACTGCCCCTCCGGCACATCTCTGCTCCCATGGCAGCTCTGCCTCCCCCGGTCCTCCCGGGAGCCCCCAGAGCTCTGGACAGGCCTGCGTCTGCCCCGGTCTGGTGGCAGGACCCGGGGGTCTGCGTGGGGCCTGGCTAGGCTTTCGGGACATCTGAGACCCCTAGGACAGGAGCCCCCCACCAGGGCCTGCTACGGGGTCCCCGCCGGGCTCTGAGGGCCCCGGCCAGCCCCGGGCACTGGGAGCCGGGCAGCGCACGCCCGGGCAGGGGCCGCCACGCGTCCGCTCTGTGCTCCCGGGTCAGGGCGCAGGAGGTGCTGGCCGCAGGTCATGGTCCCCCGCGGGCTGCCCCTTCCTTTCTGCCCCTCCTCGCTGTGAACCAGGGGCCGGCGAGGGGTCACTGGGGACCTCGAGGCCAGGCTCTGGCGCACGGGCGCAGTGGCCGCGGCCTGGGAGGGCCTGCAGCCCCTGCGCTCAGCACCCCCAGTGCTGCCGGTCTTTGGGGCCAGGGGGCCAGTGCCCCCTCCATCGGGGATCAGGGCCTCTGGGGCTCTCTAGCTTCCCCAGACTCTGTGACCCTGGTAGGAGAAATGCCCAGAAGAGCTGTCCCCACCGGTCACTCGACCAGACGGCCAGCTCGGCCCCGGGGCGGGGGGGCTCTGTGGGGTGCACCCTGCCGCAGGCCAGCGCTGGCGGGCGGGCGCTGCAGCTGGGCAGGCCTGCAGGGCGGGAAGGCCAGGCCGCTGAGTCCTCAGGGCACGAGGAGGGTGGGCACCAGCTGGGGCTCGCTCCCCGACGGCCACGCCCTCCCGGCTCAGCACTTTCTCACGCTCCAAGCTGGCACGGGGCGCGGGCCACGCCGGGGCTTGCCGGCTGACGGGGGAGGTGGGCGCGGCCCTCCGGGCAGGGGCCGGGCCCGGCAAGTCGAGACACGGCCTGGAGCGGGCGCCGCTTGCGACACCGGCTGGGCAGCTGCAGAGGCCGCCCACACGGCGCGTGTCCCAGCCCGCCCGCTGGCGGGCACCTGCAGCCTCTTCCCCGTGTCCCCCCAGAAACTGGGGCTCCTAAAGGCGGGGGGCACTGGGGTGGGTGATGCCCAGCGCCCTGCAGCCCGGGGCCCTGTCGGCGCACTGGGGCGCGGGCCGCGAACAGGCCGCCCCGGCTGTTGGGAGGCCGGGGGCCACGTGGGACGCCACAGGGCCCAGCATCCAGGCAGAAAAGCTGGGCGCCCGCGTCTGGTGCCCCGATCTCCGGGCCCGTCCCGCCCCGGGTCTCAACCTTGGCTCCGCGCAGGCAGAGCTGAGGGCGGCGAGGAGGGCCCCTCCGAAGGGCCCCTGCCCTGCCCGCCGCAGCCGGCACCTCCGAGGCCGCCGGACCCGCGTGAGGGTCCGCTTGAGGTCAGGCGGCCTGTGGTCTCCCCAGCCCACCAGGCTCCGGCCGGGGCCTCTGGGCTGAAAGACCAGCCAGCGCCTCTCTCAGCCACCTGCCAGGCCAGTGGACACCCAGTGCCCGGGGCAGCAGCCAAGGCCCGGGGTCCCTGGCTGGCCAGACTGGCCTCTGTGGGAGGCGCGGCACAGCGGCTGTGGGTTAGGTCTTGGCAGACCCCGCCCGTCTGTTGTCATACAGGGAAACTGAGGCCAGAGAGGTCCAGACAGGTGGCTGGGCTCGGGAGCAGAGTGGCCCTGGGGAAGCACGCGGCCCCCGAGCTGTCTCCCCTGCCCCCTCACAGGGCAGACGGCGAGCCCCAGGGCCGGGGGCACCCCACAGGTCAGGGGCTGCCTCTGCCAGTCTCGGCCGCCGCAGGGCAGGGGCCGGGAGGGTAAGAGGCAGCCCGGGCAGGCCGACTCGCAGCACCCCACTGCGCTCCGGCGGGCGTGGGAATGCGGCTGCCGGAAGGGCCTCCCCCGGGAATCGGCGGCTGGGCGCCGGCCAGGACAGCGCTGACCCGAAGAGGAAGCAGAATTCAGCTGCAGCGGCCTGACGGGGGACGCAGCAGAGGCGCTGGGGCCGTGCAGCTGCCGCGCCCGACGCAGGCAGACCGTTTCCACCCAGCCACACCGGCCCCGGTGCCAGCTCCAGGCCGGCCCGTGATGTCAGCCACATACTGAACCCCAGCCCCAGCCCGATACTGAGCCCCGATTCTAGCCACAGACGCCTGGCCCAAGTCCGAGCTAAATCCCCACCCAGGTCACAGACTGGGCCCGACTCCGGCACACGGGGGCACCCCAATGCCGGCAACCGCCCTTCCAGGCACAGACGCACACAGCTCCCCCAGACCCCGGCCTCAGCCGCCCGCCCCGCCTCGCTCCGGCTGAGACCCCCGCTGCCTCGGCGATGACACCCTCGGGGTGCGTGTCCCTCCCGGTCACACACTTTCCCGGGGATGCGGCCCCGCCAGGGTGGGGTGCAGCAGGGAGACCAGAGGGGTCGGAGGGGCGGGGAGCCACACCTGGCTGGCGTGGAGGGGAGGCCCGGCCCGCGGGGCGCAGAGTCCACCCAGCTCTCCAGCCAGCCCTGCTAGGCCGCGGGGCCCCGGGAGGGGTCGGCGTGCACCGGGGACCGCTGGCCGCTGGCCGCTCGTGCGGGCGGGGCGCCTCCTGGGGGAGCTCGAGACGCGGGCGCGCAGTGAGAGCAGAAATCGGGGTGCGCACGAGCTCCAGGGCGCTGGTCCGGCCCAGCCCCGAGCCCGAGCGCCGGGGGCCGCGGGCTGCGGGGACGAAGCCGTCCGGGGCACAAACGCCGCTTATCGCCTGTCTGCCCGCGGGTCTGCCCGCTCCTCGAGCTGCTGCAAAGGGCAGCGCTCCCCGCCGGGGGTCCGCGCCCCGCCCGCCGCGCCAGGTGGCAGCCTGCGGTGTTGACACTCCCGGCCCGCTGGCCCAGATAGCGCGGGCGGGTGCGGCCGCGGGGCCCTTCCCCACAGGAAAGCCCCAAGGAACGGCCGCCCCCCGAGCTGCCCCAGCCCACACCTGGACGGCGGGCGAGGCCCTCGCAGGGCCCAAGGCCGCCCGGCTGGGGGGCGGGGCCAGCGCCCGGCTCTGCGCAGGCGCGGCCGGAGACCCCGTGCAACCTGGAGCCTCGGTTTCCCCGGGAGGGTGGGGCCGTGGGCCCCAGGCGGTCAGCGCTGCCCCCACCCCACCAGCGCCTGGGGCCCGCGGCCCTCACGGCCCCGGGCGAGGGGTGGCGCCTCCCCGCAGACCAGCCGCGGCCCTGCCCCGTGCTCCGACCGGCCCCTTCCCTTGTGGGCCTGCGGGGTCACTCACGCTCGCGCCCGCTTTACGGGCTCCGAGCCGCTTCGAAGCCCGCCTGGGCCAGACGCTGGCGCGGTCGGGCGGGCAGGCGGGCGAGGCCCCGGCGTCCCCAGGGCCTGGCAGGGCTGCGGAGGGCAGCGCCAGGCCGGGCGAGCCCCTCCCCGAGCCCCTCCCCCCATAAAGACAAAAGCGGGATGGAGAGGGGGCGCCCTGACTGGGAGCTGCCCCCGGGACAGGCGTCGCGCCGCTGGCCTTGTCCTGGCCGGGAGGGGCAGGAGCCCCGAGGGGGGCCGCTGGCTGTGTGGGGGCCAGAGCCTGCACCCGGGAGAGGGGTCGGAGGCCACAGAGGGGTGCCAGCAGCCCCCAGGCCAGGAGCCAGGAGGGGGTGCTTAGACAGGGCTTGTGGGGAGCCCCCCTTCCTAGGGCCTGGGGTTTGTCCCAAGGGCCAAGGGACCCCAGAACAGGCGGTGCAGCAGGAGGGGTGGGATCCAACCTGCATTTTAGAGGCTGCTGTGGGGTGGGGGCCGGTGGGGCTGGGGGGAGGGGGAGGCTGGGTGTGGGTGTCCTGGGCCCCAGGCTTCCCACTGGTGCAGAGGCGGGGGGCGGGGGGCTCCAGGGGGACAGTGGACCTGGGGCCGGTGCGCCCAGACGAAGGGGTCTTCACTCAGCATTGTGGGAGGGGTGCAGTGGGGTGGCCCCCGCCCCCCCCCCGACAGGGCAACGCCCGCCCCTCTGGGTTCCAGCGTCCCCCTGCCCCTCCCTGCGCTCGGGCCAGGCGCCTAGCAGTGCTCGAGAACCCCGAGGTGGGTCTCCCCAGCCCTGAAGCTGCAGCCCTTGGTCTGTGAACCCCAACGGAGCCCCCAACCAGAATGCCCGCCGGGGGGCCAGACCTTGCCCAGCAGCTCACCATCCGCCTGCGAGCGAGGAAGTGGGCGCCCCAGCCCACTTCTCCCCCCCTCGCCGGCACACCGGGGGAGCGGGCAGGGAGGGGCTCGGGCTGGGGGGCGGGGCTGCTCTGTGACCCCCACGTGCTGAGCAGGGCAGGGAGGGGCTTCCCGGGGCTCCCTGCGTCCTGTGGAGGGGCCTGAGCTAGGACCCTTGCCGGCCGCCGCCTCCTGCTTCCTGCTCTGTGCCTCGGTTTCCCCGGCGGCACTCGGACGTGCGGTCCTGGACCAGTGAATACCACAGCCGGCCAGGACAGCCGGGGTGCACGGGGTCCCAGATGGACAGACTTCAGGTGGACAGGCCCAGTGGGCAGGCTCCGGGGGACAGGCCCAGGGGACAGGCCCAGTGGGCAGGCTCCGGGGGACAGGCCCAGTGGGCAGGCTCCGGGGGACAGGCTCCGGGGGACAGGCCCAGGGGACAAGCCCAGTGGGCAGGCTCCGGGAGACAAGCCCGGGTGGACAGGGACAGGCCCAGTGGACTGACCCAGGGGACAGGCCTGTGTGGGCCCCGCAGGCCCCCATCCCTTTCTTCCTGGCAAACAAGAGGCCCCTGCTGACCATATGCTGCTGCTCTGATTTGTCTGCGGGGGAGGCCCTGCCACGCCCGCCACGCCCTCCTCGGCACAACGGACACTCGGCCTGCCGGCCCCTCCCTGCGCAGGGCTCCCCAGCCCTGGGCGTCCCCTCGGGGAGCGGCCTCGGTGCCAGGGCAGCAGCTGCTCTGGGCAGTCTGCAGATGTGCCCGGCAGGTGGGACAGACGAGCCTGGGGGTACAGGACCCCCGGCGGGGGGGAGGGCAGCTCCCTCAGGCCCTCCGTGCATCCCCACCCGCCCCCCAGGAAGCTCCAGGCAGCCTGCACCTCGGGGGGCTGCAGCGGTCCCTGCTCTGCCCGGCCCCTGCTGACCTGGCCGGTCCCCAGACCCCAGCCCCCCCAGCCTCCCCTTGGGCTGCCCCTGGCGGGCGGAGTCCGCAGCTCCCTCTGCCCCTGGGGTCAGGAAGGGCCCCTGGCCCAGGCCCCGTGGGACCAGGGGCAGCTGTCTGCCTCCCCTCCCCAAGCCCGCTCCTGCGGAGCCTCACAAAGTCCCTTGGGTGGCGGCGAGAGGGCGAGGCCCGGGACTGCCCCCAGATGGGAGAGGGGCGGGGAGGAGAGCCCCAGCCCCAGGCGAGGCTGAGGGACGCTGCAGCCCTGACCAACGCCCTCCTTCCCCCCACAGCCCCCACCCGTCTGGTCTCGAGCTCCGGGCGCCACCTGGTGGCCCGAGCGGACGCTGCAGGGAGGGGAGGTCTCCTGGGCACCTGGACTCAGAAGCAGAGCGGCCAAGACGGGGGTGCCTGCTTGGGAGAAGGCTCCAACGGGAGGGGGAGTCAGACTGGGGGCCCAGGTGGGGAGGGGGCCCAGGTGGGGAGGGGGCTCAGCTTGGGAGGGGGCTCAGCTGGGGCGGGCGATGGGGGGTGTGGGGGCTCTGAAGGGGAGGGTCGGAGAAGCCCGGTGAGAGCTCCAGGAGTTTGAGGAGAGCTGGGCCACGCATGCAGCAGGCTCGCCCCCAGGCGCGCACACCTGGCGCACACCTGGCCAGTCCCGGGGCCACACCGCCCCCTTGTGGCCACGGGTGGAGGGGCCGTCCCGGAGTGTCCCGGAGCCTGGGGAGCTAGAGACTGGCTGAGGGCAGAGGCGGAGAGCAGGGCCGCTGCACCTGTCACCCAGTCCTGGGCTGCGACCCAGCGTCCCCTGCAGGAGGAGAAGGGCCGAGGCCCGGCCAGACCTGCCCTCTGCTCCCCAGGCTGCCTGCCGGGCAGAGGTGCCCAGTCCAGGACCTCAGAAGGGGACATGAAACCCCTGCGATGGACGTGCAGAGACGAGACCGCATGCTTGTAAGTGGGGCAGGACACGGACAGAGGAAAACCGTGAAGCAGGATCTAGTTCTTTGAAGAGATCAGTGACATCGCCGCACTTTCATTTGGCTCAAGAAAGCAAAAGGAGGGCCTCCCTGGTGGCGCAGTGGGTTGAGCGCAGCGCTGCGGAGCTGTCCACTGCGGCGCAGGTTCGATGCCCGGCCAGGGAAATTCCCACAGGCGCAGCAGACCTCTCCTGCCTCCCTGCTGCTCCCCTCAGCCGTGTGTTTCAGTGCATCCGCCTGTTCTGCTCCCCACTCTGTCTCTGGGGAGCCTCTCAGCCCCCATACCCAAGACTATACCCCAGCTCTTGTACGAATAAATACATAAATCTTTAAAAAAAAAAAAGAAAGAAAGCAAAAGGAGGGCCTCCCTGGTGACTCAACAGGTTAAGCGCAGCACTATGAAGCTATCACCACCACTGCAGCACGAGTTCGATCCCCGACCAGGGAGCTCCCCACAGGGCGCAGCAGACCTCTCCTGTCTCCCCGCTGCTCCCCTCAGCAGTGTATTTCAGTCGATCTGCCTGTTCTGCTCCCCACTCTCTCTGGTGAATCCTCTCACCACCCCACACCTCTGGTCTACACCCCAGCTGTATGCATAAATAAATAAATTTTTTTTAGAGGAAGCAAGCAAAAGGAAGACAGGGCTGAGGTCAGGGGTGGGAGGCGCCAGCCTCAGCGACACGGGAGAACATGGCTTAGCAGCGGTGACTCCACGGCAAAAAATTAACAAAATACACGAAATGGAGAAATTCCTTGAAAGACAAACAACTGAAGAAAGATTTGACCAGGACAGCCATGTGTCTGTGAAAGAAATTCACTGTGGAATTTAAAAGCTCCCGGCTCAGATGGAAATGAGTGAGCGATATGGGGAGAAATAACACCGATTCCGCACAGGCGCCTCTAGAACATAAAATTTCTATGAAGCCACCATCTTCCTGAAACCAAAATCTGACAAGATGCCACAAGAAAAGAAAATTATAGATTAATTTTCCTTTTGTGGACACAAAAACCTTTTAACAAAATAACAATAAATCTAATAGAGTACTACATATAAAAAGGCAACTATAGGGGCCTCCCCAGTGGCACAGCGGAGTAAGCGCTGCGCTGTGGAGCTGTCGGCAGCAGCGACGCGAGTTCGACGCCCGGCCGGGGAGATTCCCACAGGGCGCAGCAGACCTCTCCTGCCTCGCACGCTGCTCCCCTCAGCAGTGGATTTCCGTCGACCGGCCTGTTCTGCTCCCCACTCTGGTGAACCCTCTCGCCAACCCACGCCTCTGGCTTGTACCCCAGCTTGTATGCATAAATAAATAAATCTTAAAAAAAAAAAAGGCAACTATACTGCTATCGGCGGAGGTTACCCCAGGAATGCAAGGCCAGTTCACCATTCCAAAACCAATCGACAAAGAGCAAAGGAGATCGATGAGGTTGCCCCAATAGCTGCAGCAAACACGACAAATCCCACACCATCCTTGAGAAGAAGTCAGCAAACAGGGGTGCCAGGGGACTTCCTCAGGGGCTAGACGCAGCTGCACCAGCCCCACCGCTACCGCCATACTCAACGGTGGAAGCTGAACGCCCCCCCAGGTCAGGGACCAGACATGGCACCCACCTGGCCACCCTAGTCCACCCACACAGGGGGTCTGAGCCAAGGCAAGAAGGCAAGGAAAGGAAGTGGGGGACATAGAGATCTAAAGGGCAGAAAGTCCCTTTAGTAGTCATTAAATAAAGCGTTACAATAAAGCAAGGCCGAGGGGCAGGGGCCAAAGTAGGAAAATCAACCACATTTCTATGATCCAGTAAGAAAGCACCAGAGACAGAGTTTTTAAAGCTCATCACAGACTGGATCAGACATCAGCTACACGGGAATGGTACTAATTGGGGAGGGGCTTTCGATTCAAAACATAGGAAAAATTGTGAGGCACTCGGGAGGACCCGGTAATGAGAGACCCTGTTTGCAGATGAGAGACGCCTCCGAGGCGCTCATTCTCTCTAAGTCAGATTCGTCACCGTCACCAGATCTATTAAAATTCTATTGGGCTTCTTAAGTTCGACAAGATGGTTCTAGTTTGAAGTGGAATTGCAAAGGCTGTGGGACCGCCCCGGGGAGTTGGAAAGGGCAGAGCCGAGGAGACACTGTAAGGACTCACTGCGCCGCATGGTAATTAAGACGGGGTGGCCTGGCTGGGGCAGGCGGGTGCTCTTGGGGGCCGAGCGGGCGCTCCTGGGGGCCATGTGGACAGGGATCCCAGGAGCAGACTTCCAGACATCTGGCCCACTGCTTTTCCGCTACGAGGCCAAGTCTTCACGAACAGCACTGAACAGCCCCACGGCCACTAGGAAGAAACAGCTTCCGCTCTGACCACACACTGCACAAGAATGGAATTGAAACGGACCGAAGCATAAAGCCCAGAAAGTTCTGGAAGGAAACAGAGGGAAAGTTTTCAAGAGCTTGGGGAAAGCCAAGATTTCTTTCAAGGCACCAAACACCATACCCAGAAAGACAACACACTGTTTCCATCAAAATAAAAGTTTCCTGCTTGTCCAAAGACGCCGTGAAGAAAGTGAACAGGAGGCCTCTCGGGGAGACGGGGCTCTTGGGGCATGTCTCTGACAGGGATGTGCATTCAAAATTTGCAAAGGGGCCTCCCTGGAGGCGCAGTGGTTGGGCGCCGTGCTGTGGAGCTGTCGGCAGCAGCGACGCAAGTTCAATGCCCGGCCGGGGCGATTCCCACACGGTGCAGCAGACCTCTCCTGTCTCCCCGCTGCTCCCCTCAGCAGTGTATTTCCATCGATCTGCCTGTTCTGCTCCCCACTCTCTCTGGTGAACCCTCTTGCCGCCCCGCGCCTCTGAACTGTACCCCAGCTTGTATGCGTAAATAAATAAATTTAAAAAAAAAACAAACTACAGAGAGGGCCTCCCTGGTGATGCAATGGGTTGGGCGCAGCACTATGAAGCTATGGGCAGCCACTGCAGCACAAGTTCGATCCCCAGCCAGGGAGCTTCCCACATGGCGCAGCAGACCTCTCCTGCCTCGCCCGCTGCTCCCCTCAGAGGTGTATCTCCACCGATCTGCCTGTTCTGCTCCCCGCTCTGTCTCTGGTGACGCCTCTCGCCGCCCCACACCTCTGGCCTGTACCCCACCTTGCATGCATAAATAAATAAATCTTTAAAAAAAATTTGTAAAGGGCACCAGCAAACAAACATACAGACAACCCACATTTTAAAAACCGGGCGAGGGCCTCCCTGGGGGTTGAGTCTCGGTCTATGAGGCTTTCAGCAGCCGCTGCAGCACGAGTTCGATCCCCGGCCAGGGAGCTTCCCGCAGGGAGCAGCAGACCTCTCCTGTCTCCCCGCTGCCCCCTCAGCAGTGGACCTCAGTAGATCTGCCTGTTCTGCTCCCCACTCTGTCTCTGGGGGATCCTCATGACCTGCACCCCAGCTCTTGTATGCATCAATAAGTAAATGGGCGAAGCAGCCACAGCACCCAGCAGGAGCCGTGCAGTGCCCGCCGCAGGTGCGGCCCCCAGCCCGGCCGCGCAGGCTGAGTGCGGTGGGCGCGTGCGCTGGAAGCCCTGGGCGGCCCTCCTGACCCTTCAGAGACCCGGCTCTGGAGCTCACCGTGCGGCCCCCAGGACTCTCTCGGGGGTTATTCAGGGGACATGGGGACACGCGCCATCAGCTGTGGAGGCCCTAAGCTGGGCCCCCAACAGCTGGCCTCTGCTGCTGGCTCCTGGGCCCGCACCCGCCGGGGGGTGCCCACCTCCGGCTCCCCGTGAGGTGGTCCCCGCTCTGCAGGGGCCGCCGCGTCAGACGAGTCCCTGCTGTCCCGTGCTGCGACCTGCTTGCAGGCCCCTCGGTCAGACAGGGGCGAGACGGCACGGACACCCCACACTGGCTGGCCCGCCGGGCACAGGCCCTGCAGGGAGCCCGGCTGACATCTGACCGGCGGGGCGGGGTGGGGCCGGCCCTGCACTGCAGCCCCGGGAAGGACCCACGACGGACAGGGCCCGAGCGGCGGGAGTGTCCCCGGGCGCGGGCTGGGCCCCCACACGCGTGTGCCGCAGGGGGTCCAGGGCGAGGGTCGGGAGGACGGGCCTGACCTGGGGGCCGGGCCGGGAGCCGGGCTGGCCTGTGGCACCGGGTGGGACTGCAGCAGCTTGGGTCCAGCTCTGTGCAGACGCTGCGCGTGGCTGTGACGTCGGCCCAGGCCCCTCAGCTGCCCCAGAGGACCACCGGGGGCGCCCCGGGGCCGAGCCAGCACGCCCAGCCAGCAAACGCTCTAGGCCAGGATTCGAACTCAGAACGTGGGAAGACCCCGGCCCAGACGACAAGTGACCGGTGCACGGAGACAGCGAGCAAACCACCCATGCAGGTCCCCGGGCCTGGCCGTGCTGGGCACACCCTGGACGGCCAGCGGCCAGCGCAAGTCCCGGGCGCAGCAGCTCTGATCCAGTGAGACAGCACCTCGCCTCTGCGGCCACAGCTCCCCAGTGTGACCCTGGACACGTGCCCGATGACCTCCATGGAGGGCCGTCCGCGCCCTGCCTGCCCCCAGAGCGGCCGGGGCACCCAGGCCAGCCCCTGGGAGAGGGTCACCGGCTGGAGCCCCAGGAGAGCCCGGGGGGCACGGCCCTGGCGGGAAGGGGACCCCGGCCGGCACAGAGGGGCCCTGACAGAGCCCAGACTTCGCTGCTGACCCCTGGCCACTGAGGGCCTTCGAGGGGACACGCGTGCCCACTCCCTGTGCGTGCCTGCCGCCGGCCACTCACCTCCGGGCCCACGGGCGGTCTTCCTCGCGGCCGTTGGGACCGAGCCCAGCACCTGCGGACGCTCCTCCCCGGGTGCCTCCGGGGCTGACCCTGAGCTCCTGGGGCGCCCCGCTTCTGCGTTTCAGGGCGCTCTGAAAAGAAAAAAGAAGGTGACTTACAATTAAGACCAACACCAAGGCGGCCGGCAGCAGGGGCGGGGCTCCCCAGGGGCCTGGCGGGGGCGGTTGTTGGCGCTGAGCGCCGCGGAGCTGCCCACCGTGACCCGCGGTGTCCTCCGGGCCGACTCCGGACCTCCTCTTCCGGACACTCGCTCCGTGGCAGGAGCAGGTTCCCCACGGAGCTGGCACGCGTAGAGGCCGGGCGGCCTGGAGCCCTCGGTGGCTTTTAGGCTTTGAATGGTCTTTTGAGTGAGGCAGCCGGGTGCAGGGCAGGCTGGGGTGGGGGCTACAGCCTCCCAGCCCCCCGCGAATCTTCACTCTTTCTGGGGCTCTCTGGCGGCGTCGCGGGGTCTCTGCTGCACCCCCAGCAGTCCTCTGTTCACGCTCTGTTCTCGGCCGCTTCTGCTTCCGCCGCTGCTTCCTCTGCTTCTAAGCCGGGCCTCCGCCCAGGTGTGCGCACTCCCGCAGGCCCACGCCCAGGTGCGGCCATCAGGCAGCGCGTGGGCCTGCGGGGTCCATCACGGAGGGGAGGGCGGAAAACCCGGACGACCCTGTTTACCCTCCACTCGCTGACCCTGCACCCAGCCCCGGCGCTCGCTTCCCGGGATCCTCTTCTGCGGCCGCGAAGGCCCTAGCGAGAGTGGCCCCCGATGTTATGGAGGCGACGGTTCCCTCAGGGCCAGCCGCCGCCCGCCCCTCACGACCCGCCCGCCTGTGTGAACTGCAGGGTCCCGTTGCTGGCAGAGCCCAAGACGTGTCCTCCCGGCCGCCCACTCACCCAGCACAGCTGACCCCACCCACTGCCCGCGGGCCGCCCGCTGCCTGATGGACCCGCCCACCAGCCGCTCAGCTTGGCCGTGGCGGCGCAGCTGCAGCGGGCAGTGAGAGCCCGGCTGGGCAGGGGCAGGGCAGCTGGTGTGGGCGGGGCGGCTCCGTGGGGCCCACACTTGCCTCGGCGCCATGGAAGAGTCCTCCTTGCTTAAAAATAATGGCTTTAAATTTTAAAGCGCTGTAGGCTCATAGTTTCAAACCCCCACAAGATACAGGTGTAGGTCTGTCTCTATTTCAAAATAAAACCGTTCTTAAAACCCTTACAGAGGAGGGGCCTCCCTGGGGGCGCAGGGGTTAAGTCTCAGCACTAGGAAGCTATCAGCAGGCACCGCAGCACGAGTTCGATCCCCGGCCATGGAGCTTCCCACACGGCGCAGCAGACCCCTCCTGTCTCACCGCTGCTCCCCTCAGCAGTGGGCTTCAGTGGATCCGCCTGTTCTGCTCCCCACTCTGTCCCTGGGGAGTCCTCTCACCGCCCCACACCTCTGGCCTGCACCCCAGCTTATGTGCATAAATAAAATCTTTAAAAACAAACCCTTACAGCGCCTCCCTGGTGGCGCAGCAGTTGGGCGCTGCACCGTGGAGCAGTCGGCAGCGGCAACGCGAGTTCTACGCCTGGCGGGGGAGATTCCCACATGGCCAGCAGACCTCTCCTGTCTGGCACGCTGCTCCCCTCAGCTGTGTGTTTCTGCCGATCTGCCTGTTCTGCTCCCTGCTCTGTCTCTGGTGAACCCTCTCGCCGCCCCACGCCTCTGACCTGCACCCCAGCTTGTATGCATAAATAAACAAATCTTTAAAAAAAAAAAACAAAACCCTTACAGAGGAGGCCAAAGGCACACTCTAAGGGGCAGACAGAAAAGGGGGTGGCCTAGGAAAGCAGAAGCCCTGCCCCCTTAGCCACGGTCACTCTAAGCCCTGCCAGTTGGGGTCCTGGCACCCGGCTTTTCCACCATGTGGGGCTGCCCTGTGGTTTTCCACCTCTAGGTCCCAGAGATTTGGGAGGCTCTCCCCAACATGTGGAATCTCCTTCAAGGTGAGTGCTTCAACCTGAGGAGGGAACCACGTGTGATTCTTTCAATGATGTCAGCTGTTCTGGGGTTTGCCTACTTGTCAGCCTTGGAACTTCCCATCGACTTCCGACTGGAAGATGGGAACTAGACTTTCTTCTCTCTCGCCCCCTCTTTCCCTGCCACACACGTCTCCTCCCGCACTCCAACAGTGGTGACTAGATGCCAAATTTGTTTGAGCCAATATTCTGCTCTCTATAATGCTGTAACAGAACTCTTAATATTGCTTTGTAAATAGGGTTGGCACCTAAACCACCTAGTATATTATGACTGCATTTCTTTTTTTTTTTTTTTTACAGCTTTTTGTTTTTCCTGGAGTTAACAATTGCTTCTCTTTTCACTTGCTAAGCTATTAAGACAAAGGGTCCGAAATGACAGAAGTTGCTTTCTGCCCCACATAACCAGAGATGAGCAGTGCAGGCTGACGGACACCTCTGCCATTCTCAGCAGATTCAGGGTCCGAGGAAGCCGCCTGGATCACACCATCCTCCAGCCTGCAGGCAGGAAACAAAAGGCCAAGGACTGCTCCTTTCTTTTCATGCAAAGCGGGGCATGCAGGTTGGGTTACAGCTGGGAGTCTACTACTCCAGTGACTCCCCCAAAGTCTCCAACAGAGCTGCTCAATGTTTCTGAATGGTGCTAAGCATCCGGTCACTATGTGGGTCACTTTTTTCTTGAATGTCCTCCTCCTGAAGACCTTTGCCGCAGCCCCTTTGCACGGGTCACTCTAACCCCTGGTTCAGTGTGGTCCTGACATCTTGTTTTTCCATCATCGTGGGGATGCCCAGAGATTTGGGAGCCCACCCCAACAAGGGCATGGGGGTCAGTGTCCATGAGGAATCTCCTCTCCAGTGGCAATATCAGGAGGAATGGGCCCAAAGCACTCCAGACGCACTGGCACGGCCACTGCCGCTGCCCAGTCGCTCCGTGAGGCGGCACTGAGGTGTCCAGTCCAGCTCCTGCCCTCCTGCCCTGCCATGTCTCGAGGGCCAGGCATGGCCACAGAGACCCATGATCCTGCCAGTGATCTGGTGAAGCCAGAAGCCACCAAGGGCCGGTAAGGCCACATTCTGGGAAATGCTGAGCCCAACACAGCACGGCTGGCACTTGGGGGCCGGGGAGCCTGGCAGGGCCGGCACGGGTGCGGGGGCAGCCGGGAGTCCCAGGCCAGGCCAGGCGCCGGGCCTCAGGACACAGAGGCGCAGCTGCTGGGTGGTTAGGGAAGTGTGCCTGGTCACACGTCCACACGGGGCGGGTGCCTGCTCGCTGACCCCGACCAGCCATGGCCGTTTCCCAGGACACAGCGAAGCAGCGCCGCCTGGTGGGCAGTGGGGAACTGCGGGGGTCGCCCACCTTCAGGATCCAAGGGGACAGCCCAGGGAGGGGCGGGGGTTGGCGTGGTCCCAGGCTGGGGCCTGGGTGCCCAGGAGGAGGCCGCCAGCCCGAGCCGTCAGCCCTGAAAGGCTGCCCCACCCTTCCAGGCTTGAAGGGGACAGGAGCCGCCGGCAAGGTGCTGACCCCCCTGCGGGCAGCCTTGGTGCCCTGGTGCCAGGCCCTGCGTTGGGATGGGGGGCAGAGGTGGGGGCCAAGGGTCACTGAAGCCCCTCACCCTTCTCCAGGGGCCTGCTAGGTCTCAGAGAGTGAGGCTTTGGGGTCAGGCCACAGGGTCCCCCAGTAGTGCCAGGTGCTCCCCGAGCTCTCCAGATGGGCGACGCCACCAGGAAGGGGAGGGGCCCCCAGGGACTTGCTCTGGCCGATGGGCAGGGCCTGCAGCCGGGCCAGGCAGTGTGGACGCGACACCCCCCCCCTCACCGGGGGGAAACAGGCTCAGCCAGGCCCAGGGGTGACAACGGCCTGCTCGGCTCCTGAGGCAGCAGCGGCCCTCCCAGCCAGACGCCGTGCCCGCTGCTGCCCACGCGACTGTCCTGATCTCACGGGGGGACAGGGGGTGCCCACAGCAGAGCCAGAGCGGCCCCCGGGACAGGGCCCGTGCCCCTGAAGCGGGGCCGGACTGGGCCAGCCTGCCCACCCAGAACCGAACCGCCACATGGAAAGCCGCAAACATGGGGTGGACACGGGCCCCCGACACGGGCCTCCCCGCGGAGAGCTCCGGCCTCCCTGCAGCTGGTGTGAGCGGGACCACCTGTGGGCCAGGGCAGTGCCTGGCAGGACCCGCTACCCCGGCCCTGTCCTGAGCTTCGCCACGTGCCCCTGCTCTGCCCCCCACACCCCCGCCGGGACAGGGTCTTTCTATTCTGGTGCCCACGGGGCACCTGGGCAGATGTCCAAGTCCCTGCCGCCGGCCCTTGACCAGCCCTTGCCCCTGGGCTGGGGAGACCCCTTGGGGCGGGGGAGGCCCGTGCCAGGCCTGGGCAGCTCGCTCCGCCTCTCCACGGGGGAGGGGCGACCCCCAGAGTCACGATCTGCATCTGGGGGCCTGAAGCCCGTGAGGGGCCTGAAGACCAGGCTGCAGTCGGGGCCCCAGGGGCCCCAGAGACCCGCCCCTTCCGCAGAGGGGCGGGGCTGCAGGCCAGGCCAGGTCCGGCGGTGGGCGGGGCTCCCCAAGAGGGCCTGCCGCTGTGCTGGGGGAGGGGCAGCGGTCAGTCCAATGCGGGGGGCTGGGGCGGCCACCCCACCCTGTGCTCTTGCTGAGCGGAGGAGCCACCGCCAGCCAGGGCTTGGAACGGGGGCGCCCCACCCCACTAGCCCCAGAGACGGGCCGTGCCCCCAACGCCACCACCTGCTCCTGTGCCCCCTGTGGGAGGGGAGGGGTGTGCCCGTGAATCCTGCTCCTGGCCTGCGCTGAAGGCCTCTGAGGGGGCAAGGTCCCTAAGGAGGGGGGCTGGCCTGGCCGGCCTGGGCCCCGCCTTCCCCGAGCCTCGGTCTTGGGGCTGGGCACACGCGACTCCCTGGGGCCCGCCCGCCGCCAGCCTCTCCTCACCCAGGCCGCGCCCACCGGCGGCTGCGGGCGGCCGGTGCCTGGGGGACCTCACCCATGTGAGGCGGAGGCGCATGTCCCCCCATTGCCGGGACGGTGCGTGCTTCCAGGGGCCCCTCAGCCCCAGGCCGGGGCCTGCGGCTGCCGTCAGCCCTTATTGGCGAGGTGCCCCTTTCTCACCAAGTGCTGCCTGCACCGTGAGTGGCTGCCGGGTCACCGCACGGTGCCCACGCCTGCTGTGTCCACTCCGGGCGCGCGTTCCCGGCGGCCCAGCCGGCTCGTGTGCGCAGGTGATGAGCGCGGCGCCTGCAGTCCCGCCGCCGGCCGGCAGGGGGCCCTGGCGCCGCCGCTGTCCTGGCGCCCAGGCCGGAGCGGAGGCCAGGTGGCCGCGCCCCCTGCCCCGCGGGGCGCCTCCGCTCTCCCTGCACCCCAGGCACTGTGCGGGCGGGTGCAGGAAGGCTGGGAGAGGAGCGTTTCCGCCATGGCCCCGAGCCCCGCGAGTGCAGGCCCTGATAAGGGCGCACATGGCCGGCCGCACGTCCGCCTTTTGTCCCGGGCCCCGGTCAGCCTTTCCTGCTGGGGCGGGGCACCCAGCGCCTCTGCGCCCCGCGCCGGCAGCGGGGCTGGGGGCGGGGAGCTGAGCCCGGGGCAGCGGGCGGGAATCTGGGGCAGCTGCCCTCTTTCCTGCCGGCTCCCCTCCTGGCCGCGCGCTGCCCTGGCTCCCGTGCCGGGGCCCAGCACCCGCGTCCCCGCGGCCTCCCGGGGAAGCAGCCGCGGCCCCGTCTGTCCTAAAACGACCTGGCCAGCGAGAGCCCCACATCAGGCAGAGAGCCCCCCCGCCCCCCCAGAACTGCCACCAGCACCCGGGAGGGGGCTGGGCAGGGGCTCCGTGGTCACTGACCTGCCTGGGCTGAGGAGGGGCCCCGTGGGCGCGGCAGACGGGCCGGAGAGGCCGGGCCACACCCGGCCCAGGCCCCGGAGCCCCGGAAGCAGTCCTGGGGGCCCTGGATGCTGACCCCCTGGCTCCCGGCGCCCCCTAAAACCTGGCCCCTCATGTCTGGGGCTGCTGAGCAGGGAGGCTGGAGGCCCTCAGGGGGCAGGGCCCTCAGCGCCCCAGGCCGGGCTCTGTCCCGAGCGGCCTACCCTGCCCACAGCGCTGCCCGGGGGCTGCGGTCCCCATGCCCGGCCTTCCACACTGCGGGGTGCACCAGACCCGCTCTTCTCGCCATCCTGCGTATCTCAGAGGACTGACGACGCCCACACTGCTGTGCAAGCCCCCTGATTTCACCACCCGCTGGTCACTGCCGGCCCCGGTGGGCGCTGCCTGCGGCGTGCGGCCCCTCCTGGCCGCCAGTGCCCGACCCTTGCTGTCCGGGGCCTGAGCACTGCCCGCGGCCGCGGGGCGAGGTCAGCCTGCTGCTGGCCGGGGCGCCCCAGCCGCGTCCCCCACGCCCTGCATCCTCCCCCCCGGCGGCTGTGACGGACCCTGGCTGCAGGGCCCCGGCCCCTCAGCCTCTGGGGTGCACCCGGGAGCGTGGCTGGGTCTGTGCTGACCTTTGGAAAGGCAGCGGCCCCCCCGCCCCCCCCCCCCCCCGCTTAAAGTGCGTTTGCCATAAACGGGCCCACCCGCCGCGGACTCCCGCCGAGTGGTGGCAGAGGCCAGCGTGGGGGCCAGCGGGCGGGAGGGCCCCCGCGGGGGGCTGGGGGTGTTCCCTGCATCATGGTGTCCCCGGCAGTGGGTCCCGGAGGGGGTACCTGGGGCCCAAAAAGCCGGCGCGCCCTGCCTCAAACGCACTCTTGGGTGGAACAACAAGCGCAAGACCCTCTTTTCAGCGTGGAGGGAAGGAGGAGGACGGCGGCCGGCCGGCGTGAGCTCCTGCCCGGCGCGGCTGCAGCCAGCGGACGGGACCTCTCGGCCGGCACCCGCACAGCCCCAGCCCGCGCCCCTGCTCTCCCCGGAGGGGCCGCAGGGGAGCGGCCTCTCTGGGCCTCTGCAAACACCCCCGGGGGAGTTATCGGGAACTGGGGTCTGGTCAGGCCCCTGAGCCACTCGGGGGGCCAGGTCCACAGGGGCACCTGGGCCGCCAGCGCTGCCCCGGAACCCAGCCGGGGGCTCCTGGGGGGCTGCACGGAGCTGGGGCGCGTCCCCTCACACAGGGCGGGGGCCTCGGGGGGAGGTGGCCGTGGCCCGGAGCAGGGCAGCGCGGGCAGCGCGCCCCTCCCCCGCCTGCTGCCTGGGCCGAGGCGGAGCGCAGCCTTTCCGGCCATTGTCCAGAGGGGCTGGCTCAGGACCGAAGCTGCCGGCGCTGGCCGGCTGGCCGTTCGGGCCGAGCCCAGCTGTCTCTGCGGGGCCGGGAGGGCGGCAGCGCTGGAACAGCCTGGCAGAAGCCGAGGGCATCGCTGGGGACGGGGTGGGGTGGGGGCCTGCCCGCCGGCTCCCCAGGAAAGGGCCCGGGGACCTCCTCACGCCCAGGGGCGCCCGTGGGGCAGGACGCGCGTCCTCAAGCAGGGACGGCCGCGTCCAGGACGACCGCGGAGGCCTGGACCCTGGGCCCCACCGCTGGGGCTCAGCCTCGCCCCCTTTTGCCGTGCGGGGGCCGGTCAGGCCTCAGTTCCCTCCTCGAGGAGTGGGGGTCAAGGTTTAGCCGAGGGGCCTGCTGGAGCAGCAGGACAAAGGCCACCGATGGAGGGGCCTGCCCAGCATGGGCCTGGACCAGGGCCCTGGACGGGCCCAGTGCCCGCCCCCAGCTGGGGCTGCGGCCCCCACTCTGCTCCCGCCGCCCCCCGGGTCGGGGAGCACCAAGGCGGCAACATCCAGACTGAACATTCTGGGTGTCGCGCTGGGGCCCCCGAGTCCAGCACGCCAGGGGACCCCGGCTCGCGGTCAGTCGAGGGGACGGCCACCCCCTCCTGGGGTTCTGGGATGGGGGGAGCTGGGTGCAGCCGGCCTGCACCCAGGCCTGGCCCCAGAGTCCTGGGGGGCGCCCCGGCACTATGAGGCAGGCGGCCCCCAGAGCGGGCTCCCCCCTGCCCCCAGCTGCGCCCAGCTGCGCCCCAGCCCCCTCCAGCCTGGTCAGGCCCCGACAGGCGGCCAGGATGCACCTGGGCTCACGTGCCCGCCGGGAAAACACCCGGCGTCCGGCGCGGAGGGGGCAGGAGGGCAGCAGGCCCGGGCCGAGGGGCGGGCACAGGCCGCACGTGTGCCCAGGACAGCGAGGAGGACGTGGGGCGGCGGCAGCCATTGGCCTCCTGCTCTGCACCCCAGAAAGGGCTGAGACGGGGCGAGTGGTGGCCTCGGGGCTGGGGTCGCGCGCCGGGGCAGGTGCACGCCGGGGGGCTGGCTCCAGGGCTGCTGTAAAGGGCCCCCATGCATAATTTTTTTTTAAAGAATTATTTATTTTTGCATACAAGCGGGGTGCAGGCCCGAGGCGCGGGGCGGCGAGAGGGTTCACCAGAGACAGAGCGGGGAGCAGAACAGGCAGCGTGAAGGAAACACATGGCTGAGGGGGCAGCGGGGAGGCAGGAGGGGTCTGCTGCGCCCTGTGGGGAGCTCACCCCGCTGTGCCACCGGGGAGGCCCAGAGGGGCCCCCATGTAAGGGGCCATTTCCTCGAAGGTCACCACGGCCCAAAGCGGCGTCACGGGCTGTGGGGGGCGGCCACGCTGAAGCTGCTGTGTTGAAGCCCTGCTGGCCGCAGGGCTCAGCCCCCGAGCCCAGGGTCACAGAGGCGGGGGCGCCCGGGGGCTGGCCCCCAAGGCCTGCTCTCCGGCTCCGCTGCCTCGCGGCCAGCCGCCTGGACCCAGGGGTGCGGGGTGTCCTCAGCCGCACCCCACACCCTGAGGCCCCGGCCCTTCTGGGCCTCCGTTTACTCGGGGGCAGGGCGAGGTGGTCCCAGCCCGAGGGCCGCACCCCTCCCCCACAGCGGCCACCGGCTCTCACCGAGAGGAAGCCGGCCTGGGTTCACCCCCAGCCGGGAGGTCAGGCCGGCCTCTGACGCAGCTCCCCGCGGGGGGGCTCCATTGTTCCCCGGCACCCCCACACTCACTTCCTGCTTCCTGGCTGAGAGGAAACAGAGATTTCTGGGCAGGCAGATGCCGGCCTTCCTTTTCCTCTCCCTCGTGCTTCGAGGGGTAACGACCCTGGTGGGGGCGCCTGCGTGCATGGCCCGCCGGAACGGGGAGCTGCGCCCCCACCCCCCGCCCAGCAGAGGCCCAGGCACAGCTGCCCCCACCAGGGGGTTTAGGGGCCCCCTTCCAGGCTCCCAGGCCCTGCGGGCCCTGCTCTGGCTCATGGGGAAACTGAGGCAGAAACCCTCTCTGAATCCAGGGCACCCCTGGGGAAGACGGACGCCAGTGGGGACAAGGTCCCACGGGGGACCCCCTGCTCCTCCGCTGGGTGATGGGCTGGGCGATGGGCTGGGCTGGGGGCCGGGAGTCCCCACACGAGGGGCGGCGCTGGCCCTGGGCCGGGGGCAGACCCTGCCAGCGCCATCTCAGGCCCCGAGGTGGTTCCTCCCCTCTACGAGGGCTGGGGCGTCCGGCCACAGGGCACCCCGAGGCACCTCGGCCGCCTGTCCCTAAGAGGGCGGGGGAGGGGACAAGATGGCCCCCAAGCCGGAGCGGGTGGTGGGGGCCCAACCGCGGCCACCTCCGTGAACCTGCCCGTCCCCCACTTCCCCTTGCGTCCCGGGCGATAAAGTGTTTTTCCCCTGGACGTTAACGGCCGCCCCGTGGCCCCGCCTGGCAGACTGCGCCGGCCGTGACTGCGACCGTCCAGGGGCCGGTGGGCAAGCGGCCCCTCCACAGCCCCACGGGGAGGCCAGGCAGAGCGCAGCTGCGGGTGTGGGGCACGGCCCCGGGGTCAGAGCGGCCCGGCCCTGCAGGGCGCCCACTTCAGGGTGTCCATCGTGAAGCCTCCGCTCCCCGCGTGCGAGCACCCCCTCTCGGGGCCGGGGGGCCGGTCGGGGCTGTGGAGCACCGTGTCCCCCGCGCGGGGCAGGGAGGCCCTGGGGAGGCTGCCCAGGTCAGCACACACGACGCCCCACAGGCCCGGGGTGGACGTGCCGCCCGGGCGGGACGGGAAGGCCGGGCGAGGTCTCCCGAGGCCCAGGCGCTGCTGGGCCCCAGGACGCAGCTCCCAGTCCTCACGGCGGACCTGGACAGGCAGCTGCCCCAGGGCTGCCAGGCCCTTCGCGCCCCGCCCTGGCCTTGGCCGCAGAGACGGGCACCCTCAGGGCGAGGCGGGCCCGGCGCGGGCACCCAGACAGTCTCCCGCCAGGCCTCTGCCTCCAGGCTGGCCCCACAGCGCAGGCCCGGCCAGGCCGCCCCCCCGCCCCCACGGGGACGGGTCCCGGGCCAGGCGCATCCTCGAGAAGGCCCGGCCACATCTGGCGAGAGGCTGGACCGGCCGGCTGATGCGCGCCCCCAGCCTGGCCGCGGGGCCACAGGAAGCCGCCGCTCCCTGCTCTGCTCCCATCTTTCCTTCCTGCAGCCGCGGGGCAGCTCCCGGTGCCCCTCTGCCCCGCCGCGGGAGATGCCGCTCGGGCCTCCGCTGGGGGCTCGGTCCACACTGCTCTGGGGCTGTGCGGCCACGCGCTGGGAGGTAGGGCCCGGGGAGGGCCCGGGAGGACCCCGAGGCCTGGGCGGCTCACCTGGCAGGTAAGGCAGCCCCCGCCAGAGCCCTGCGGGCAGGCGTGGCGCCCGCACACTCACCCCGACCAGGGCAGGGGGGCTGAGGCCGACGGGGCCAGGATTCAGCCCCGGAAGCAGACCTGGGGCCAGCACGTCCCCACCCCAGCAGCGCCCCTGGGGCCCCACCTGCGCGGCCACACCTGAGGCGGCCCCAGGTCTGAGCCGCCCCCCGGGGGCCACCACCCTGCCCAGCCTGCAAGGGGAGGGGCCAATGTGCAGCCCCAGGGGTCGCCGGCGGGGCAGAGGTCGGGGGCAGAGGCCACGAGACTCGGGGTTCGGGGGGCAGGTGTCTGTGACCCCACCTCCCTCGGCCCTCCCCACCCGACGTGCCCCCACAGACGCCCGGCCGGCCACTGCTGCCCCTGGGGGTGCCACCTTCCGGGGGTGGCTCTGGTGTGGGCCTGAGGGGCCTGGGGGCGCAGAGCAGCCGGGGTACCCCAGGACAATGGGGAGGCGGGGGACCCCAGGACGCCGTGGGAGACGCCTGGCCTGCAATTCCCCTCTGCTCCGGCCGTCCTTCCAGAAGGTTCCCTAGCCTGCCCTGCTTTGGAGAGGGGACCCACAGCCCATTTGGAAATGAGGCTGCAGCCACTGCGGGGGTTGGAGGAATGGGGCGCCCCAGGCAAGGGGTGCAGCGGCAGGGCCAGCCCTGGGCCTTGGTTTCCCGCCCGTGCAGAAGGGCCTGGCCCCGCCCCCGGCCCTGCCTCCTGGGCTGGGGGACGGGGGACGCAGGTGGGGGCTCGGGAGGGCGCCAGCCGCCCTGGCCTGGGCACTTGGGGCCTGTGTGGGGGCCGGGCGCAGCCTGTGGGGTGGGGCCAGGCCGCCCCAGGGCCCTTGGCCGCCCTGCTCAGGCTGGCGCTGCGCTGCGGGACCCGTCCACACGAGGGCCAGCCAGCACCATGTCCACGGGACATGGGGGACCCCGGCCCAGGATGCTGCCACTCCCCGGCAGGGTGGCCTCGGCGGGGTCCTCAAGCGGGAGCCGAGGCCGTCCAGCTCTGGGGCGCCCAGCTGCCGCGGGCCTCCAACGGGGGCACAAGGCGCACCCAGAGACAGCGTGGCCAGCCGTGGCCCCTGCTCGGCCTCGGGCGCCCAGGCCTGGAGCTGAGGGTCAGGCCTGGCTGGGCCCCCGCGAGTGTGCAGAGGCACCTCGAGCTGCCTGAGGACCTGCTGCGCCCCTGCCCCGCCGCCGAGGCCAAAGGACAGCCAGAGCCGGGTGGTCATGGACCCCTGAAGGAGCCCGGGCGCCACTGGCCCCACCACACTGCTCCTGGGTCACTGACCCCCACGCCCCCCCGGAGGCTCCCTGCCCCCCAGAGGCTCCCTGTCCCCCTGGGCACCCCTCCAGGGGCTCAGTGCACCCCAGGGGAACCCCCAGAGGCTCCCTGTCCCCAAGAGGCTCCCTGTCCCCCTGGGAACCCCTCCAGGGGCTCAGTGCACCCCAGGGGAACCCCCAGAGGGTCCCTGTCCCCCCAGAGAC